>JAZGTK010003133.1:0-28462 GCA_036877625.1 Ambastaia sidthimunki | reverse complement strand
TAATAAAGGTTTGTTAGCACCCAAAAACAAGCTACAAGCAGCTAAAAAACACAACTTAAAACAGCCTAAGGTGGTTAGCTGCTTACATTAAAGACATTTGTTTTAAAAGACAGTTGTTTCAATCCTGAAGAGCCATGACACCCATCACAGATCTCCCGGTGCTGCCAAAAACCCTCGACACATTCCGGTGTGTAATCACTTCTGTTCAATAATTCACATTTAAGGGAAGTAATAAATATATACAATATGTGTGTCCTTTAGCCAAGCCTGCTTTTTGGGAAACAAGTCTGTCACAGAACACTGCACACGCACTTGGAGAGAAGATTAGATTACAGGGGGTGAGAAGCAAAGAGAGAGAGAGAGAGAGAGAGAGAGAGAGAGATGGTGGTCACGAGCTGGCTGGCTGGCTGGGGTGGGTCTGCTGTAATCTGGGTGGTGAACCTGTTAGTGAGAGTGAAGTTTCATCCCCTGCCTTTTTAAGAGACTCTGGGGAAGATGTTTTCAGCACATCTGCATTAGCCTGGGATGGGAAGGAGGGGTTGAGCTGAGAGTTCAAGCCTGATCTAACGTTGTTCCTGGTTGCCATTGGCCCAGAACTAAACTCAGGCCTCTCTGCAGACGCACTGATGGACAGCCTGCTGTGGTACCGTGACCAGCTCTCTGACCCTGGAGCATCTGCAGAACGGAACTAGTGCCAGCTGTGCGGTTCTACGGGACTCAGCGGACTGCTTTCAGCTTGCTTTTATAGCAAAGTGTGACATCACCACAAGGCCCACATCCAGGCCATGGGAACGAGTCTGACCTAGAGCCTGGGAGTCTGAGCATACGTTTGTATGTCAGAACACCCATACAGCTGCATGTATGCATCTGCCAAAGACTTGCATCCATGGCTGGAAATCATTTAATTTATATTCTTTAAAACCACAAATAAATCTGAGCAAAAAACAATTTCATACCAAACAAGTTCTGTGTTGGCTAGGCAACAAACTACTCTAAGCTACATAAAAGCTACAACAAGCTACATAAAAAGCTACTGTACATTCACAAATAATGTGCAGAAACATACAAGATCATCAAGTTTAACGTCAATTCATTCGTTTACGCTGATTCCAGGTGTTTGTCTGCAAAGGATGCTTGCTTTAATCTCATTTCCTTTCTTCATTTCCCTAACAGTGGCTCCAGCGGTCCGCACACACCAGCCTGTGTCCAATTCAAGTGGGCCTGCCAACAAAGCTCGGGCAGGAAGCGCTAATCCTTGATCTGCATCATGCCGCAACAAAAGCTCAGCCCAGCGCTCGCTTACAGCACAGCAACACAGAGCTATGGCCTGCTGCACTGACACTTGCTGTCCTGCCAACACTAACCTGAGGGTTCACTGTAAGATGTACAGTAAATCTCCGCTCTACTCCAACAGAAAAATTGTAGGCTGCTCATTTATAGTTCAAGAGTCATAACTGATATAGATTCTAAGCATATTTAGTTTCACATGTTTATAGTGTCCAGCTGATCTCCATTTAATTCATCGCTGTCAACAACTGAGATATCAAAGAGAACCTTGTTAGTTGAGACACATGTTAGTTTTTGTTGTCTCATGGTGTAAAGTAATTTTATACACAACGAACAACAATCGGTGGAGGATAATAACAAAATGAAAATAAGGACGAAACAAAAATTTACAAAGGAATAAAAAAAAGAGATTAAGCTCCATGGTGGCAGCTATAACTAAAAGATACAAAAGAGGGTCAGTAGACAGAGGAGACAGAAAGACAGGGAGGGATGGATGGATGAAGGGTGGTGGGGGTACTAACAGGGAGGCAACATGAGAGGACAAGCCTTTTAACATCTGGGTAAGCACAGACGAGCAGCCATTCTGCAGCCTAATTATTAGAACACTCTTACTTAACTTAACCTCACCACTAGACCGTGACAGAGAGAGAGAGCAGAAACCAGAGCAGGAGGATGAGGGGGATTTTAGCTGGAATGACAATGTTGATCTCCTTAACTCTTCGCTTGCCAGAAACGAGTGACAATTGTCTGCCTGAGATCCTGATTTGCTATAAAAATAAAAAATAAAAACAAGTAAATACTGGCAGGTTTACTTCAACAGTTTACTGGCAGGTTTACTTCAACATTTTTTAATGAAAAATGGTTTGGTGGTTAAGTCTTAATAACCATTTTCCCAGCATGCATTGGGGCATGAGCAAATAATATGGCTGCATTGTTTGCCACTTTTTTTGTTTGCCAGTTAAGACCTTCTCAGTTGAAGGACACTTTCAGAAAATATTGTGAAAAATATACTGAAATAACGTTGCAAAAACTGAAATACATTATTTCTTTAAAACTGTATTTCTCTTAAACTATGAGTGAATTTGCTTTTGTTCCGTTTATGATGATGAAATCGTGGCATATTTGCGATGCACCACTTTAGCTGCAACTGTTTCCCAAAGTTTTCAATACATCCACAAGAAAAACACACACAAACACGCCACTGACATCTGCTCCGACAAAAAAAAAAGAGGTAAAAAAAACAACAACTGTGTGTTTTAACAGCTGTCAGTGCGCACGGCTCTTTAGAGCTTTTGAAAGGGAAAAGACGGTGGAATAACTATACACTCTGACAGATCTGTGCAGCCCAATCGAAAACATGAAAACAAGAATCAATCACGCAGACGGTGTAGGGAGTGAGGAGAGAGAGTGAGCTGGAGAAAGAAAAAGAAACAGAGAAAAAGCCCCGGCAAATAATTAAAGGCTCGAACCCAGTGGCTGACTGGCAACAACAAAGCTAGGCAGAGACAGTGAGACGCAATGCAAAAATAACTATGCGAGCTAACACAATACATCTCCGTGCTACTGCTCAGCAGCCGTGTAAATTAGAGGACAAGCCCTGCCAGGTTTACCGCTGTAACAATATATCCTCGTGACTGACGCTCTGACGCATTCTGAGGACACGGGAGAATCTTTTAACATGTGTTGATGCGCGCTATAATCTGTGTGCTATATCGACCCGAGCAGAAATCATTTGAAGTTCAGAACAAGCGCGCCTAGACACACGTATCTCCAAGGAGACGGACGGACAGCCGGTGGCCCGGCTTTCAGGCCCGATCCTGGGCGGCTCATCGCTGGGGCAGTGGGGGTTAAGCACGGAGCTGCCAGCCACCCAGTTGCCCGTAAATCAGCGGGGATTTATGGAGACAGGCCCACACGGCTCACGAGCCGGTCACGTCAGGAAGGAAGCTGGTGTGCTGTGTTGTCTTAAGGATTTTTTCCCCTTTATTTCAGCTGCTCAGGAAGGCAGCTGCAGTCTGCGTTTCAGCTCACAGCGCTCCTGATTGCTCATCCCCTGCCTTTTATTATTTTTTTATCTTTCTTTCATCTCGCTCGTCCCTTTCCGATCCTTTTCTCCTTCTGAGACTCTCTCTCTTCATGTCTCATTTTTTCTGCCTCTCACACAGAGTTCGGAAAACACTGGTAACACTGTGTCTCTTTATCTCACACTCCTAACACCCACACATACACACACACAAAGCTTGTGTTGGGTCAGATTCAGTGCTCAGTTCTACCGTGCTAATGCGTGCAGGAGAAGGGAAACAAACAAGCCCCAGCTGTCACACTCACACTGGGAAATGAACACGTCAACACACCTTAACACACATACACACACTAGAGACTAAATTTGTTAACATTTTCCATGGTCACAATAGGTTCTGCCAAAACACCATAGCTACTGCAATTATTGCATTCATTATAAATTGTGAAAATTAAACAACAGAGACGTTTAAAATCACTGTCATTGTATATGATTATTTTTAAAACAGTGGTAGAAGTTACCAATAACTATGGCTCCTATGGTTACCATGGTAAATTTTCAAAGAGACATATATTATCACAAATACAGCACACTTACACAGTTACACAATACAGATGTGATATTGTAACTCTATAAACATTTGAGCTATATATAGGATCTACCCACACAGACTGTCGACAGGAAGTGTGTCATGACTTCATGCAGTGGTTTACAGTTCATCAGCATAGGGCCTGAGACTCAAACTGGCTGCAGTACAGCACAGATTTGGAGCTTAACACCCGGAGAGAGGACAGACCTCCTGAAATGACAGCCAGTAGCATGATACCCAGTCAAGTGGAACCCAATTTAAGTCTCTTCTACAAAACTGCTGGAAATTCAATTGCATTAGAGCCCTTGGTGGGCCTAAGGTTTAATCTAATTAGATTCAGCTTCAAAAGAGAGAGAGGGATAGAGAGAGGCAGAGGGTGAGAAGACAAAACTGTCTCCCACTCACCAAATCATTGTATTTTCAAACTCTCTCTCTTTCGGTCTATTCTCCACAGAGAGAAGACTGAGGCTTTCCTATCCCTTCCGCCATCCTAATCCCCTCTCATTTCAGCAAGAGAAGCCGTTGCTCTTATCTGATAGTGTGAATGTCAGATTACAGCCCATTGAGAGACTTGGATTATACCTGGATTGGCCCTCGAGAGCCACTATCTGTGCTTAATCTGAGCTGTGGGTGGAGGTGTTATAATCCCTCTACCCGAATGGACCAGCACTGTATCGCCGCTTCCTGTACGGCTGGCGGTTCAAAAGAGCGACGGTGGAAGTCTTAAGGAGCGCTCACAAACGAGACCCCCTCAGAGGGGAAATTCTAGATGAAATACTGGACACGGTTTCCTCTAGTCTGTCTCTCTTCCTATGCTCACTCTCTCCTTCCTCTCTCGTTTCTTGTTGGGTGTCGTTCACCCTCCTCCCAGCCCGCGCGCTGCTGTTTTTATCGGATCAGTCTCAGCTCGCCGCCCTTGTCTCTCATCTGTTCGATCAAGGGTGCTTCCATCTCTTCCTCTACCTCTCTTTCTGCCTCTCTCTCTCTCTCTCTATTTCCTGCTGCTGGGCCTCTGTATCACACTCCAACTCTCACACACAGAGAGAGAAAGTAAGACTGTGAGGTGTTCAGTGAATTAAAAAAAACTAAAGATTTGAACATTTGGCAAAAGAAAATCAAAAACTTAACATTTGTAATTGACCCATTTGGGTGTGTGCAAATAAAAAGTTATGAGGCAGAATAAAAACTGTACATTATACCCAAAGTTATATAAACTATACAGTTTGTATAAAAGGTATATCAAAAGCTATAGAGGCAAGGGGAGATGAAAGAAAGAGAGAACAGCAGAGAAAGACAAAGCAAGAAACAGTAAATAAATCCATACACAGAAAACAGAGAGCGTGGGAGAACAAAGAAAAAGAGACAGCGTCCAGCAAGACCTGCAAAAACTACATTTACAATTACCAGACACAGTAATGAGGCCTCACACAAAGTCTCTGCTGACACTTTACGCAGTGTGTTGCCTTAGCTATACTTAGCTATACTAAACAGAAGTAAATTAAATCTAACTAAGGCATTCTTAAATTAAAAAAATGCATCATAAATAAATGTTTTTAATCCAAATTTTTAAAAATATTTATGGGCAATGTTAGTCTTTAGTGCAAAATTAAAATTAGTTTCAAAAAATAACAATCACAAAAGTTTGTACGTGTACATGTGTGTAGGCCTCATTACATGTGTGTTCTGCTCAAACCAGAACGACTCACAAAAACATTAAGTTCTTTTCATTGGATAATACATGTGTCCCACATCCAGTGAATGAAAGTGGTAAGAACACACTGTGTGCAGTATGTTTTCACTAGAACGTGTAATGTGTTTGAGTAAGAGTGGTCAGGTTGGATTACTACAGTAATACCACACGGCTTCCGCTCTGGTCTTATGAATCTGTGCACACATTTCTTCATCTTTACATGCGCACACACACACACTCACACACACACTCACACACACTCTGTGGCCCCAAAGAAACCTCCATTTCATTTATGAGTTTTATCAGTGGAATGTATCTGCTTTGGAGGACCAGTAGGGCACACTCTCTAAACATTCCCCAGCAATTTGACATCTGATGTGGGACACGCTTTCTACATTACAGCGATAATATATCACTGCAAGAAATTTATAAGATAAGCCCTGATACAATATTTGCTGAAAAAACATACTACCATAAGCCCTGTGCTTCTTATAATTAACCGCATTCATTAAAAAACTCCTGGATCAATTATAATCATATCATCATATTTTATTTTGTATTATTTTTATCTTTTCGTTTTATATGTTAAATCTAATGAGCATTTCACACCGATTTTAGAAAGTATGCAGCTATCCGAGAAGTATAAACACATGAAGTGACAGGATGTAAAGTAGTTACTTCTCCTAAGTAGCTGATGTTATTATCTATCCCAGTCTGTGCATGTAATATTACACTTTATTTAAAGTAAAACAGTACTTACAGCGCTCCATACGATCTTCTGGGCTGGACGAGGTCTCCCGGTCTGACAGCAGGCCTGACACTGCGAAGATCTTCTTCCCAGCATCTTCCACAGCTTTGAGAGCACTAGGCGAGCTGGAGGGTATCTGAGCACCACCGAAGTCGTATTCTTTCCCGTCCGCGTCTGAGTAGCGCAGGTGTGGAGAGGCCTCGGCCTCCAGGCATCCCTTGAGCCGCTTGGCAGGGGTGAAGGCGGACTGGTATCCCCCTCCTGCTCCATCACGGTCCTCTGGTGGAGAGGTGAAGGGCCTGAAGGCCCCTACGCCGCTGTGGTTGAGCATGCTTATGGGGGAGCAGTCCAGATTGGGTGGTGCAAACTGGTGATGGAGATGTAGGAGGGAAGGAGGGAAGTCCCTGTTGGGGAAGCCTGGAGGTACAGCGCCCTGGCGGTGATACATGGAGGCGAAGGTGTAGGAGCCGTTGTTGAAGGGCAGGTGAACGTCTTTCTCCACAGACACTGGCACACCAAACGGGCGGGGCTGTTGGCAGGGGATCGAGGCATCGCGGCTGGCCTCCGCTGTCGATGCTAGCACCATTAGTGCCGGGGATGCCAACGGGTTGGGCAGATAGGAGGAGCTCTCCATTTTGAAAGCGGCCCGGTGCAAGTCCATTTTGGTGATTGGGCTGGGGTTCGGTGGAGGGGGGGTTAGGGGTGAGAGCAGAGGGGCGTGGGGGAGGGGCGGAGAGAAGAGAGAGGGGGTAAAGGGTATGGGCAGAATGGTGCTAACTGTTCTGCGGTCAACTCTCTCAGAATCGGGTCACTGGTGGCTCACTCTCAATGGTCCTCCACCTAAAAAAAAGTTGGAAAAGAGCAAAAGTTACATTACCACTTGAGAAAAAAAAAACAACACTCGGAAACTCCTGCCCACTTTTCCCTCTCCAACACAGAAAGTTTCTTTCCACAGATCTGAGGTTCAGATCACATATAAGCCTCTTACTCCATCTCCCTGTCTGCGGAGCAGAACGGCGTCTGTGGCAGATAAGAGCAGAGCGCTGATCAGATAAGATCGCAGCCCTGCTCGTGTGAACACCCTGCTCCTCTGCCTCCGATGGGATTCTCATACTGATATCATATCAGCCTGCCATCTGCACAGGAAATTTGACTGAATGAATAAATTAGCTGCACTTCACCCCTTGACCCCTGCTGCAGCCAAACAGTCTGAAAAGCCCTAGAGGATAACATTCACAGATCGGCTAAAGTGTGAGTAGATTTAATGAGAAGCGTTTTAGTAAATCTGTGTCTATTTGTGCGCGTGTGTGTCTGTCTGTCACTCTCAATCCCTCGTGGGTGACCTGAACGTGATCTTCTATTACAAGTTAAATGGACACTTAACTTACATGAAATTCACAAATGATTGTACTGATCTTTGGATGTACACCAATAGATTTGCAGTTAAAACTCAGAATTAGCCTGTTGAACATTATTTAAATTGCTTTTTATATCATGTTTAATTTTAAACAGGGTAAAAAAAAATAATGTAAATGCTTTTTTGAACATCAAAGGGATTTTTTTCAGTCAGATAACATGCACACATCGGAAAAACAGAACTTAATCCATGCATCTGGAAAACAGGTCCCACAATCCAGAGTAATTCAAATGGATGGGCCTTTAGGCTTGTGTCACGGTAGGGCCATTCCAAATGCCACACAGAATATCAGACTGCATCAAAGAAACTCCTGGGGAATTTATCAGGGCATTTTTACAGATATCAGCTGTCCAGAACACTCATTCGAATCAATTTTAAAACTCGATCTACGCACACACACACCCGCCGTGGCCCAGTAAAAAGAGCTTTACATTATCACATACATGGCACGACAATGTATGCCGTTTCCTGTCTGTAGAAAATGGGTTACACTACACCGCTTGATGCTGGCGAGTAGCCCAAGAATCGCATTACGTTTTGTCTTTTCTCCCAGTAAATCTGGGAAAATAGCACCTTGAAAATGGACCAATACCAAAAGCCCCTGCCGTGGTATTTTCTCTCGCGCGCTCATCAGAGCTTCGCCTCTGTATCGAATCTCTCCCCTCGGATAACCTCTAAAAAATGAGTGCGGCCGGGTCTTGATAGCGAGGTAATACAGTGATAAGTACCTGGATTTTTCAATTTTATTATCATTACCATCAGCGCACTCAGGCAGTGTGAAACTGACAATCCAATAAAAGGACACTGGATATCCCCCCAATGGCGCACACAAGAGGGGGCATAACTAGGCTGAGTGTTGTACAGACGTGCTAATCATTGCTGTGGCTGCGGCCGGTCTGCCTGGTGCCCCGGCTACACACCCGCACAAAGCATGCACAAACTGAGAACCCAGTGTCCCAGAGCAACCGAAGAGGGCAGTGAGTCAGCCTGACACACACTGACACGCCAAAGAGAGTGAGAGAGAGAGTGGGACAGAGAGAGAGAGAGAGAGAGAGAAAGAGAGAGAGAGGGGAAGAGAGGGGGGGTAAAAAGGGGGTGGTAACACAACTCTCATCCCTGATGAATTTTATCTTTGTCTGTTAATTAACAAAACAAAGGTCTAAATTCAAACAAGATTTTAAATGCCCCAAAATGAAGTTCTTTATCATAAAGATCTCTGCAGGTAAAGTATTTCATAATCTTTGTACCATAAACATTATTTAAAAAGCAAGAGTTATTATTATTGTAATCCAAAATTAATTCCCAAGATATTTACATTTGAATTTCATTATGACACATTTGTGATACCTTAAAAATTGAGATTGATTATGCAGGAAAAATGAACCTGTCACTGAACTGTTACAGTGATCCAGCATAAATTTTGCATTGCATTTTCTTTTTAAATTACACTGTTATGATATTCCAGTGTCAGTCACGGTGATGTGCGACATCTTCTCTTTCAGAAAGTTAGTGATGTAAAGCAACAGAAAGAAATATCTGCAAGCTACAACAAAGACAAATAAGAAGTTGTCAACAATACATTTTCCTGCCACAGCTCTGGGGAACAGTGCAAATGAATCCAATTTCAGAGAAAACAAACCACTGTCAAATGTGACTGCTGGCCCACGCTGAGAGAGAAAATGCAAAAGTTTCACAGGAGGGTGTCATTCAAACCGCAGCTCCTCTGTCTGTCTGTCAGTATATTTAGAGATTGTTGACAACCGTGAAAGTGCCACTCTTACATTTTATTACAGGACAGGGCAGAAACTGTCATTCAATACCCTCAGAAAACACACACGCTCAAAGCCACGCATCTCCATCTCTGAGCCAGACCATCTGAGCAGACAAAAATGGCAACAGTTACAAGAATGCGCACGACTAAAGGATTTTGTGCTAATTGCTGCTCCGAATTAAGCCGTGTCGACGATTTCACACGCTTTTTCTAACTTTCACTGAAATGCTTCCAGCACCGACAAAAAATATGATGTGGTATGAAGGCTGTTGCATACGCAGCTGCTAAAATGAAGAGCCCTTAAACAACGGTGCAGGAAATGACCCTGGCAACCGAACTTTGAATGGAGCACGTTTTAACCACTTTTCTCTTGAAAACTTCCCAAATGCTGTTGCCTTAAGGGTCTTAGAAGCTCTCCAGCTCGTTACGTTTTTTAAATCACCCTGAAAGATAAACTTATGTTTATCCACAACCAGGTTCTCGAACGTCCACTTGAAATGGCTGCCGTCTCTTAGACACAAACACGGTCCTCCAGCCTCTCCTCGGCTTGTCAATCAGAGAGAAGCGTTAAATATTTGCGGTGAGTCACACGAGGAGGGCAAAAGCGTGCGTCGCATGGGCTGCTCTCGCACGGCAGTGGACAGCTCACTTAGTATTCCGCAGGAAATGCATTTGGACCGAAGGACGGAGGACAGTCGATATTATTGAAAATACAGTCATTCACCGTCGACTGGCCTGCAGCTTAGGACCACACAGATAATATATCCCGGCGAATTAGAATCAAGCCCTCGCAATATGAAATCTACCACGGAACAATTCAATAATGTGCAGCAGCTGCAGTATGAGACATAAAAAAAATGAACGCCCGCATTCTGTAGACGCGAAAGTGAGATTTAATGACAGAGTTAGAACACAGTGAAGGATAATGACACTTGGACATACAGCTAACTAAATCAATAATGATAGTACAAGCTGTGCCTCAACACTCCAGTTCACTATCAACAAATAAATTCCCCACAGTGTATGACACACAATAAAACCCAGCAATAAATAGCGGTAATCAATCACTGCTTTATTGGATCTTATCGTCTGCATAAGTATAGCGAAGGCCTGCCTCTAAACTTTCGCAACTTTTTTCTCCAGACAAAATTTGCACAATTTACTCTCGGAGTACAGAATGCACCACCCAGCAAGAGCTGTCAAAATAAGTGAGGATTTGCTTTTCAAATAAAGCTTTGCGGCAGCACTGGGGAACATTGATTCATTGTGAACAAAATGATTTTCAAAGTTTCCTGTCCTGCCTGCCCTATTCATTTCAGGGGCTGATGGACTGTTTGTCTCATCCCACCCACCTGAGCCAACTAATTCCTCACTAAGCCCAGATTATTTGCAAGGTGTCTGGATCCTCTGTGCTCAGAGCCAGCACTGGACTGCAAAGAAGCCAGACCGCCCCCAACCCCTCCGCCCATACAGCTGTCCACTGCTGCCTGCCACTGTATACTGAGAGAGAGAGAGAGAGAGAGAGAGAGAGAGAGAGAGAAAGAGAGAGAGAGAGAGACTTTACATTGTTTTCATTTTGCCTGGTTTGAACACTGGTGAGCACACTGTTAGCCAACCAGAGACTCGTCAATAATATATAACGAAGCACAATGAAAGAGCTGCTTGCCACTAAACCTCCTGACAACAACTTGTTGGCCAGCCTGTCGTATAAAACACAAGATTAATTTCACTAGCACGGATAGTCCAGGCTCGGATTCACAATGTATGTCGGTAGTTCCATCACATTAAGAAACTGAAACTTCATGCTCATCTTAAGGTGTTAATGGCAACAGTATCTTTGTTAAACATACTAATACATGAAAAAATACATGCATTACAGTACGCATTGCTTTAAAATATAAAAAATACAAATAGAAGTGAAGAACATTTTTAAATATCTGTACTAGTGAGTTGAGCACATCTAGTCTAATGTTTTATTGGAAGACAACAAGCATCATTTGGACAAGCAGACAGATATATATGCCTCTTATTGATCCTACGCAAATGCACTGGTAATGTCTTGTGGGAGAGGGTGTAAAATTAACTTATTCTACAGCACTAAAACTCACACCCAAAAATGGACAAGAGGGTAAATCAAAATAGGACGAATTACAAAAAGCTATCATTGACTATAGTTCCAGTATCTCCAGTCATCTCAGCCTTTCATTGGACTCCGATGCTTGACGACTTATAAGTGAAGCAAAATGTAGAGTTTTGTCTTTATTCATAATACTGTTTCAAAAATGTTACACATTAAACAGCCATTAAAATGCATTTTGTCTTTTGTTAAACTATTTATTTTGCAAACACATTTTACACTCTAAGCTGTAATGGTGGAAAATTCTTATTCTCTTTTGCACAACAAAATACAAACATCGCGCATGGCCAACGCCCTATTTAATGTTACAGCAGTGACTTTGCCGAAATAAAAAATACATTTTTAAGGTTATTATGAGCCAATTCGAGTCAGTATAATACAGAAGTAATTAATGAATTAAAAGTAAATCGACATGAGCGCAATAACGGGGAAAAACGTTACTGGAAGTTTGATTACATACCAATAGCATATATAAAAAGAAATAAATCAACAATATGATATATATTTATATATTATAGCTATATACATAAATATATATATAAAAACATACACGCAATGAGAGTGGAAGGCGATCATAAATATTCAAAACCTCAGTGTATCACAAGATTTTATACAAAGGCATTACTGCGGTTGGGGCGCTTTACCTAACAAAGTATCTCGCTCACCATAAAATTTCAAATGTTCCGCCTCGACACTAAATAAAAAGGTACATGAATAGGCGTGTCTGCACGCTTCAAAACATAATGGAAGGGGACATGGTGAAGTTAGGCAATCCACGGACTACACCTGATCGTTTTCATCCTCACACAACCGTCCAAAAAACTTGTCACACATTAATCTAAATATTTTAAGACTTGTAGATGGTTTCAAAAGAATCCTCGAAAGAGCATCGCATTTCTCTGTGCTCAAGCGGTGTTATTATTTGTAGATTATTTTAATTACCATAACCACGCCACCATCTGCATGACAAATGAGGTTTCAGTGAAGTGTTTATTAGCACGTGAAAACATAAACATGCGCTAGGGCGGGTGGATGCGAGTTAACGGGGTTAATTCTGGTTTAATTCGTCGGGAAGCAGCACGCTTGTCGATAACACAGAATAGACAAAAGGCTAATCGAGCCGGTGCGTTTGAGAAATGTGTGCTTCATTTACTTTCGGTGCGCTGTGTCGGATGGATTTGTCTTTGGGACCCAAGATTTTACATTCACTTGTGCACGCATGAATATTATTTTTTAAGTTGGAGCCGGTGCACTTCACGCGGCTGTTTAACTCCCAGTCTTCCTGTCTTCATCCTGGCTCTGTTTGAAAAAGGATGCTCTCCTAACTCCTAATTGTTAACAAGAATGAAAATGTTTGATTCCGGCTGCTCGCTCTCCGATTTTTTTAATTCCACGCAGCGCACAAATCCAGATTAAAATAACTCTGGCCATTGATCCGGCCACTGAAATCGACATTAATTTTAGTTCACTTCTCACTTTGCAAGGGGATCAATGAGAAGCAATAACAACTGACATCGGCGCTGAAAGGATAGAAAAGAAAAACAGGGCTGAAAATCGAAACGCTGACGAATAAATCATCTGTTACTTTTCTTCTATCCTCTACTCAAGTGTTGTCTGTCTCTCACCAGCTACTGCCATCGGGATTTCGGGAGCCGAATGTATCTTGTATCAAATAATAACACGGGCAAGAATAAAAAACTTACATCTTAATGAGATCTAAATGAATTGTTAAATTGCGCTTTAAGAGTGTTAGATAAGCTTTAAAGGAGCAACAGGGTGCAGTGTTTTCATTTACATTTTAAAATTCATCACTGAGATAAAAGTTGTTCGAAAATGATCGATGGATATAAGACTCACTCTGATTTATAATAAATTTGTTTAAACTGTTAATGGTATCATAATGTTTACATAGAGGTTTTAAATAGATCTCGTAGATAATTACATTTAAAATGAATTACACATAACTTGAATAGTATTAAGACAATATAGTTCAAATCATGTAGATATGAAAATACTAGATATAGATACAAAGTTCCTGTTTTCTTACATTTACCACACAAGCTAATTTAATACTCTCAGGCGAGTTTCGCTCTATTCGTTCCGGTTGAAATATCAATTAACGCGTTTATCTTAGAAGACACTGTAACCTTTGAGGACCATAATTTCATTATTTAATATTTTCAAGATAATCAACGTTATGCTATTATTTAAATATCTAAGTGGCCATCCAACATTGCCCAATAAAATAATAAATGCAATGATTAAGATTTATGACTAAAAATCTACAATTAAATATCAGGTAAATTAGGCATGTAATCGTAAAAAATGATTCGGCCTGTATCACTGTCTGAATGAAAGCGCGTAAACACAGTGCGTTCCTTCTTGCTGTAAAAAATTAAATTAAACGAATAAAACTTTATAGTAGCCCACAATTAAAACATTGCATTTGTTTATTTGCTGTAGCTAATATAAAGTTGTAAATAATAGTAAAACTATTTTCAAAATAATCAAGTATAAAATAATCTCCTGTTTATTAAACATTTAGATAATAGGCATTTAGATAAGGACAGAATCTTATAAACTACTTTTGTGCAATCCACATTTCAAAGTGCACAAATAAAAGATGTTAAATTAATGAAGCTATTTATTTAAGAACGAGTGTGTTCTGCAACCCAATTCTTAATAATTCATGTGACTGCTAAGAAGACGCGAAGAAATATGGATTATAGATGTGCAGTTCGCCCCTAACATTTGACTGAAATTACCAACTACATTAAATATATCTATAAAATGTAAACATTGTTACGCAAAAAGAATTAATAATTAGAGACAAATGTTTTGTTACCTATTTTCCAATAAAACGATGTTTTCTGTTAAAATGATTACACAAAACAAATTGTTTGTTTTAATTTGAGAAATATTTAAATTCTTTGAGACTATCCATGGTCAAAAATTCTAAATAAGCAACGCGACCGGTTGTAAAAATACATTGTAGACTTTACTGACTACGGTTGCTAGAAAGTCTCAGTCTGGTGTCTTTGCCTTGATTTTTCCTTGAAAATTCTATTAACAACTTATGAGCAGAGCGGAAACACAACCGTATGTGTTGTGTAAATTGTAGTGACCCGCAGTAAACAGGTGTTTCCTTGCACAGTTTCCTTACTGCAAGGATTTGATCCACGGTCCTCTTTATAAGCGCTGTCTAACTAATTGCTCTGTGTAGGCCTGTAGTTTTCTTATTTAGGAACGACTGTTAACACGTTCATTTACATCTAAACATTTCTTTTTCAATTAACACACATGCGCATTAAGAGGAAAAATAGAGAGTGTTACGCAGGCCAACAGTCAATTGTGGCTTTAAAACAAAATATAAATTACCCGCAACATTGGTCTCGTCTGATTACAGACAATAAATGGAGAGGGCCATATAATGGAATAGTAAAAACTCCACTCACAGGAGTAGTTCTCACGTCCACTACTAGTCACAAATTACTTGAGAGACCGTATAAGAGAGCAACTAAACTAACGAAGCACCAAGCACTAGTATTAAAACATCAGTAAGTTCGGTCTGCTGTTACCTCATTTAAATATAAGATTACCATCAGACAAAAGCAAATCTACCTATCTATCTATCTATCTATCTATCTATCTATCTATCTATCTATCTATCATTCGTGGGTGGCATACATCACTGGCATTATTATTATTATTATTAAGGTAAACAATGCGTCCAGAAATAAAGTATATCAATGGCTTGTACAATTTCCCACGACTCTATGCAACACATATAAAAGAGGGAAACTTTTAAACTCAGAATAGCTTGAAAATAGCTGCCTTTTGATTACACACTGTGTTTTCCGGCATTTTTAAAGGTTGCACCGTGGTCATTCTATAATCCTCAAACAAGAATGTCTGATGTCGTGTGATTAATTTAATATTAATATTTACACCTCTGCACACCTTTTGCAAGTTTTTAACATTTTCAGACGAATGCACAGCTATGTACATTTCGTCTAGCAGGGGTCAAATGTACAATTTTAGCAAACTTTAACACGCAGAACTCCCGTGAAAGTCAAACCAAAGTAAGCGAATGAAACGTTTTAGGTGTTCAGGAACTCTTCCACACTAAAAGCGACTGCGCTCCATAAAGACAGTCACTTAAACAATTGCCGCAATCGCGCAAGAGATACATCTGATACTGGATCTATAGATATGCCGTGCCACCGGGATTCATAAAGTTGCGCATCATCACGTTGCGCTTAACTCTTTTTCCATACAAACAAACTGATGACAAACAACAATAACAACGCAAGAGGCTACTGTCCTGAAGAAAGTCGCGTTAAAACAGCCTCGTGATCACTCAATAAACAGTCAGATAAAACTAGATCTCTGCATGTAAACATTTCCATCGGATCACTAAAACAATCTCTGTCAAGACATGTCGAGGACTTACGTTGTTTAAAATCCTTCGCAAGGCTGTAGCTGACCTTTATGCCCACGACTGAAACTTTTCGAAACAGGCGAGCGAAAGCACCGGAGATCACCGCGAAGCATGAGAAGCCAAGTGGAGTCGCACCTCGAGTAAAGCGCCAGACAGAGTTCCCGGGTCGCGTCGCGTGTTGAGAGTCGGATCGGTTGCATGTACCGATGAGAATGAATCTGCGTTCAGTGGCAAAGTAGAGACGATAGGCAGAGATTTGATCAGAGGTGGAAACAGTGTTGGAGGTGCAGTGCTGCCGCTCAGCGCCAGGTTCGCTCATTGACTGACATTCATTCTCTCTCCTCGCGCTGAGACCCTGACCCCCCTTTCCACGCTCCCGTGGGGGATCTCACGGGCTGTTTTGTGAGCACGGAATGAATTATCCTCTCTCTACACCATTTAGAAGACTTGGAAAATGAAGTCCACTGGAAAACAAAAGACGGTTTAACATTGTGCGAGGTCTTTACAGAAATAGGTACGTCTCCAGTGTTGTGTTTTGAGATGCAGAGTTTACATTTATTTTTCTGTGCGTTTCTTCACGTTATAAATTGCTTATACTTATATATAATTGTTAAAGTTGTTTTTAAACTACTTGTTGATTTTTTGTTTTTTGCACAGACCTGCTTCTAAAGTCCAATTTCTTAACTGTATCTCGAGAACATTTGTCTTAGCAGGGAAATAAAGGGAAATGTGGTTTGGATTAATGCATTTAATATGAAACAGCATGTATGACGAACGGCGTTAAATTTAAATGCTATATGATTATTTGTAACATCATTATTCAAGATAAATGAGAAGTGGTGGGGAAATATGTTTAAAGAGTAAAACGCTCTTATGACTTTAGCGTCCACCTGACACAACACGCAGAAATCCCCGTCCACCTGCTGGACACAGTTGGTATTACACACCGCTCCAATCAAGCAGAGAGCAAAATAAAGCTCAACTTCACAAATGTAAGCCAACTCATTTTGTCAAGTATGATTTTATAAGTTCACCTTATCATTTACAAAGGGAAACTGTAAGTTTGTTTTGTACACACACAGGCCAGAGTAATGGGTGGGAGAATGCAGCGATGGGGTGATGGGAGGGCAGTGGCCATACATATGTGCATTACTGCATTACATTAGCACTCTCTTGTATTGCTAATGACCTCCGTTAAAGCATCAGTGAAACAGGAGGAAAAGACCCATCCATGTCCAAGGTCCCTTTCCATTCAAAATCAAATTTTAGGCCTCAGTCTCTTAACATGTCTCTAAATGGACTGGTGTGGATTGGTGAAGTGCTTTGACGACAGCTCTTTTTACCGGGCTTAAGCAGAAATCCTCTCCTCCATTTCCAGAGCCCCCTGATTCGATTGAAGTTATTTTACATTCTCTCCGGACTGTATCAAATAACAAAACATATTACTGTGACTTGATTGAATCCATTATAAGTAAAGCTGGGACATTTATAAGTCTACACTGCAGTTGATATAAAAGTTGAGGTAGCCAGAGAGCTTCATCCAAGTGTAAATGATCTGCTATCTTTTTATGATAGACAAACTACCGGTGTAATGCGGGTTTTAGAGCCATCCAAGGAAAATGTTTTATAAAAACTGCTTCTGTTTTTTCACATTATTTATATCATGCATGTTTTACAAGTATTCTTTTGTTTAAAAAAATGTGTGTTGCATCTGTTGAATAATCTCGTGATGGCACGACAGCCGTTAGCTTTTTTGTTGGTTTTTAGGTCTGATTTGTAACGTGAATGCAAAAAAAGAGAGTAAAAATCATCCATTAAATGTCACATTTACTTTGAGTGATTTTGACTTCTCGAATGTCCCTTTAATGCAGGGCAAAGAAATAATTGGGGGACCTGGTGTTTGGAGGAGGATGACCACTGTAATAACAGAGACATCTTTTCAATACATCAGTCAGGTCTTAATTATTACCTGTACAACTGTGCTTGCAGTGAAATGGGTACACGAGGACTTCTGCGGAGATGTCCCGCACAATGGAGTCTTAGCACACACTCCTTATTAGCATATGTCAGCCCTGTGCTTCAGATGGCTATTCATTTCTGTCACTTAGCTTTGGAAGTGCTCGCACTAAGAGCTGCTAAATTAAATGCTGTATTCTTGCACTGTAACCCAAGATTACGCCTTCGTCACTGAGCCTGCAAAAATAAACTAATTAAAAATGGACAGGCCCAAAAAAAGATGGACAGTGGATGGACAGGCAAAACAGGGCCGCTGTAGAAATGATGGACAGTTATAAGATAACTGAGAACCAATCACAACAAGTGGATCAATCTTCTCTACAGCTGACAAAGACAAACATGTTATACACAATCTGACACATAATTTCAACACTTCTCGGGAATTGACACAAAGATATAGTTAGATAGGATAGGACCATACATAGGATTTGGTACTGATCCAAATAAAGAATGAGAGACAAAGACAGAAAGGACGGCTGAATAAGTCACAGTATGATTCCTGCGAACACATACACATATATAAATATACATATATACATATACATTTACATATGCATATCCATATACTCATTAAATTCTCTTATTTTTCATCTCAACTGTTTCATGTATTTAGGTGCGATGAAGAAGATCCAGCCCAGCACGAGACCTGAACCAGCCTCATCGACATGTTTTAACCAGAACTACACAAGGCCTCTCCTCTTAAAATCTAAATCTGAACCAGAGGACAGCCATCACACTCAACCGATCACCAAAGTCTACTGCAATGTCTCTATATACACACACACACACACACACACACGCACAAAAGAACAGAGGGGGAGAGCGAGAGCATAAGCATTCATACTGTAGACAGTGCTATGTGATCAAAGGCAACAGGGAGAGGAAAAGAAACGAGAGCTCTAAAAATGGCTCTGCAGCTGATTCCGTGAGTCCTGGTAGACACTCTCTCCAAAATACACACACACACGCAAGCACAAGGCTTTCATATTTAACTAAAGGCAGGGCCCGGCGTGTGTCGAACTCCAACAGGGGGACACGTAGCTCTTGCTCGTTTGAGGAGCAGAGGCTTTTGTCTCTGGGAGGGGGTTGTTACTCTTTTCTCTTAACAGGAAACAGCATCAGGTATGACAGGAAGATGCAACCAGGCAAACCCGATTGCTCTCAAGTTCCTCCAAGACTCAGCTCCAGAATATGGTGCTATAACTCCCTTACATAAAATCAATGATTTGTTTAATTTAGACAGAGCTCGTAAATGTGCTAATTTCAGAGACAGCCCACAAATCTAGAGGGCCTTGTTATCCCATTTGCTGCTCCATTAGTTGGGAAATGATACAGCCAGCGTTGTTAAGAAACTGAACGTTAGCTCTGTCCGTGCAAAGGAGGAAATAAGTGACGCTGCTTTCTTAGTCAATAAAAGGACGGATTGCACCACAGCTGACGTCATACTCTGATGTCAGACCATCTACATTCCATTCTTTTCCATTCTTATATAACTTGACTATGATTTGTTGAATACAATTTCTTCCTAATTTGTAGTTTATTATTTGTATTTGTTTGTCTGTTCTCTGCACACATTTTTTCCAGCATGTTTAAGGTTGGCAATGTTACTTAACTTTACAAATAATATATTTGCTGGTAGAAGACAAATTGAATAAGCAAAAGTTATAATTAAATACAGAATATCTAATATAAAACATTTTTATGCTATGAGAGGGTATACAAGGATTCTCTAAATTCTATTCATAGCATGAGTGCTAATCTTCAGCACTCCATGTTCCTGTACTGCGAACAATACTATCAGAGGTGTTATCACACACACACACACACACACACACATACAAAATTCTCTTATTCTCAATGCCAAGCATCAACACTCATCTGTCTGACTGGGACTCAGCAATTAGGGGCCACACAAGCAAATGCCACTCATGACCCGAAGCACAAAGACCCTGACAAACAAGCAGAGACAAATCAAGGGGTGATTTAAAAGCGCAGCGCTAAAATCTCAATATTTGGCCATTCAGATTTAGCATCTTGCCCAGAAAGGGCCGTAAATTCATCCTTCCATAAATAATTAATATGACAGTGTGATGTAAATCTGCAACAACTTTGTTTGGTTAAGAACTAAAGTTTGCCATCATTATCATCATCTATCTCAGCCTTAAAATTCGTAAATAAATAAAAAAAACAGTTTATTTATAAAACGCTCTAAAATTATTAAGGAAGCAACCAAGAAAACTGAACTCAAACTTTAACACCAAACGACCCCATTGGCTCAGAGTTAAAAAGAGCAAAATCAGACAGTGAGCTGAGGCTTTATCTGATGAGACACTTCTATAGCCGGCTGTCAAATTGCATTTGGATTATCAGATGCCACTTCAGATGGTTGTTTATGGCACCGCCCCAGTGCCAACAACCACAGAACTGCACACAGCACCTTCTGACAGTACTCTAGGATACACTTCCAGCGCCCATAGAAAGACATTTAAATCAACTCTGGCATAAAACATGCTGTCTGGATCTTAGCTCTTCTGCAGACCGTGCACAGTAAATCAAGTGAGGCTAATATGAATCAAATCAAGACAATATATTACACTAATTGCCTTATCAGATGGCTGTCCTAAATGCTTTAAGGTCTACCCGCAAACAGCGTTGAGGCCGTATTCAAAGAGCGGAGGGCTGTCCTTAAATAACACTATTTGAATAGCAGCCTGCTAAAAAAAAAAAAAAAAAAAAAATCACTAAAAAGGGAGTTTTGTGCTTTATTAAAGTGTTTATGTGCCTGGTGAATTTCCAGCCTTCTAATATCTTTTTAAACCTAAGCCTGTACATCCAAGAGTGAAACAAGGGGCTTTGTGTGGCATCAGCCCCACCGTTTCCTCCAGCCGCTCTAGGATTATAAGCTCGCCCTGAGTGAGAGAGATTGCTCTACAGCACGGAGAGCTGCCACCTCTGACTGTGAGCATGATTCAATGTGATGTCCACTTTGTGTCCCTTTATTTGCCTCTGAAAGGGAAAGCTTGTCTTTTATGTCTGCCGAGCGGCCTTTTCCCACCCCTGCGCATGCAGCCAATCATACATGCTGTCAGCACAGCTATGTTTTACACTAAAGCCTGTTGTTCTGTTTAGAAAGCTTAGATCTGTTTATGGTGCAGAAATGATGCAGCCTTATGGCAAAATCAATAAAGTCACATGGGTTATAAATATATTAATTTGAAAGACAGCAGAGGCGGAGTAATTATACAAATAAAACACCGTGTTCTCGGCAGGAAACGCACAGAGACATAATTGATTAGCATTTTGAAGGTGATAACGAGACATTTTTCGTTTTGCTCCGCCGTGTAGCGCGTGTCTGCGCGTGTGTGAATTTTAGCCGTCTTGACATGTCCTTGTGGAGTGATCTCAACCGTGATGGTAATAACAATAATTATCTTCTAAGTGTGGAAAGTCAAAGACATGAATATTCTCATACAGCGTTAAGTTCAGGAGACAAGTGCTTTCACATGATTTCGTCAGGACAAATTAACAGTAATTGCACATTGAATTGTTCCAGAAATATCAGATGCTGTTGCTTTCCTAGTTTGATGTTCAAAGCACGGGATTTTTATGATTTGGTCGCGCCGTATAATTTGTTGATCACGGTTGTGAAGGAAATTGCACCGGGAAAGACGTGTAAAGAAATATTATTACTAGATCAAGTCAAAACACAAAAAATAACACTCAAGGCAACCACGACTTTATACTTTCATTTGGAAACAGACAGAAGCTGGCAAAATCTGCCATCACTTTTGATTAATTTTTTAGTTACTCTTTCACAGGCATTAGATATTTGAAAAATTGTTATTAATAAGGACATGATTTCTAGAGATTAACCCCTCGTTCCTTTATCCCTGATCCAGAGACCTTTGGAAAATTGATCTTGTTAGATTGATGGATGTCCTGTTTAAGGGTTTGTCCTTGTGCTAGTGTTTTTGCTGTAATCCTGAGGGCTCGTTTGTTTAATGATGCAATTGTATCTCATTTTGTCACTTCTGTGTAATGTCACATTGAACAAACTCTAAGATATTTAAGTTTGGCTTTAATCAAACCTAAAGAAAATGTGTTAGGAATAAACATTTCAAATGAGTAAGACTGTTATAGATAGATACAGAGAAAATTATGCCTGACCTTAAATTCTAAGACTACAAGCATCTATTCTGTCAACAAACACAATAAAAAGATTATTATTTTAAAAAATAAATATGCTTAAATACCAGAAGCCAACAGACAGCGAACACAACCAGAAAACCATAAGCCATCTTATACATTGCATTAATTTCACTACCTAGATAATAAAACAAAGCCTAGCTTCAAGAATTGAATTACAATGAACAACAATGCAGGCAATAAATTGTTAGTGTGGCGGCCATGTTGACCAGTGCAAACAAAGCCTAGAGTGATGACCATCACAAACATACAGCCATTTAGCACAGGATGAGTGGTCGAAATGGGCTTCATTATGGAGCTGCGTCATGGGGCCCTGTTATCAGTCCCTCTGCCATGGGTCCAACTGCTCCAGATAGAGCCCTGATAGAGACAATGCTGTGGACTGAGCCTTGATGTTGACACACAACATATTAGTCCCCCTGGAAAAACAGGGGGGCTTTGCACTGAATTTCCATTTCCTCTCCCACCATTTAACTGGCCTCATCAAACAAGGGCAGACAGGGATGGACATTATGGACAAGGCAGCATGCGAGTATGTGAAAGATGGATGGAACGCGAGGAAAAGGGATGTTTATCGTCCATGTATTTTTAAAGAGGGCATCTGCAGTGCTAGATGTACAAACACACTTTGACCCTAGAAAGCAGGAAGTAGTGAGAGAGTGGATCTGTGGGTAAGAAATGACCAAATCGGAAGAGTCGATGCTGGTCATTCAGCTTCATTACCAGTGACAAACACTTTCTGCCGCGTTATAAATGCCCCTTATTACAGCATAAAATTGCATATTAACTATTGATCACCTATTACCATTCTTCAATAATCAATTCAAACTGATTTACCTGCAATCTAGTCCATCTTTATTTTAATTGCCTCTTTTGTGTAATGTTTCCATTCAAGTTAAGGCAGGTGGAGAGCAAAATCAGTATTTATCATTCCAATATGTTTAAATAAACGGGATAATCAGCACGTCAAAGGCAGGCGATGCTAAAACAATTATTTTTATAAACTGGTAACCTTTTGACCTATGACCTGCCTATAGCACAGTGCAATGCAGGGAGCCGTTTCTCTAAATCACTGCTGTTTGTGGGAGATTAAAGAGAGACAGTCTGTTGCACCTGTCGGCCCAGTGCGTTGATCCATGTCATTATAGCTCACAGCGGCCATGACAGGCCCATCTACCAACCCAGACTAACTGATGACATAAGCCTCAAAGTCCACACTGGAGTATCGGACAACGGACACTATCAGGTCCAACTATTACAGTTTATTAGATCTTTGTAAGGAATACCATTGCAATGGAACAACAAGACGAATTCGAAATGAATCACCATGCCAATTAGCACAGAGTTTTGGGCTTCCCTGTTGAGTGGGGGTTGTGTTAAAAAGAAGTCTGTGA
The DNA here is from genome assembly GCA_036877625.1 of Ambastaia sidthimunki. NCBI lineage: Eukaryota > Metazoa > Chordata > Actinopteri > Cypriniformes > Botiidae > Ambastaia > Ambastaia sidthimunki. The sequence continues at coordinate 4,746 of JAZGTK010003133.1, read as the reverse complement.
TCTGGGCCGATCTGGCTACAGCAGCATGAGCTTCCAATAGCTCTCCACTCCCCCCGAGTTCACAGGACACGTATCACCTGCGCTCAGCGACACGGTTCCATTACGGACCTGCCGCAGCTTTGGTGCTATTCTGCGCATCTGCTCCCAGTGGTTCCAGTGTCTGCAGTCAAAAGCTCATAATGAGCTGCTCTCACTCCAGCTGTCCCACTGATAGCCTTAAACCAGCTGCATGCTGGGAGCTGCAGGGACGGGCTGTCAGCAGGCCGATGGGCTTGACCCTTGACCCCTTCCTCAGCCGAACTTCAGTGCTCTGACTGATGACGCTGAGATTAGCGCTCCCTAGAGATTCGCTGCCACACGTCTGGCCGAGGCTTCGCTATCGAAACATTGATTCATAGGATTTCCTTTTTCCACATGTAGGTTAGAGACAGGGTTTCTTTGCAACCTTTGAACTTTAACAGTGACTCTGCTGGCTTGTCAGAGGAACAGCAAGTCTGTTGTCCAGGTCTCTGATTGGAGCAGCCATCACTGAAGTGTGATTAGAACTCCACCAAACAAACATGGCGGACATTATTGAATTCCTGTCAAGTCCATGCAAACCAGAGGTGACAGATGTAATTTGTTTGTCCCGCTGGTTTAATTTAAGCTGATACCTTTAAGCTAGAGCCAGAGTGTGTGAAATGGCAAAAGGAAATGGGTATGGGGGACAGTGAAGGGTCCATAGAAAGTGAAAGAAAGAGAGAGAGAGAGAGAGAGAGAGAGAGAGAGGGAGTGTTTAACTTTGTTCTGTCTTCAGTTCTGCCTGTCTTCTCAAGACAGGTAGCAATGGTATATAACAAACGGGTTTGTCTGGTAAGTGTGGGCCTGTTAGCCCCTGCTGGTAGTTACCATTACTACACCATCTGGCTTCCTCCTTTAACAGTTAAGATATATTTTAAAAGGCTCTTAAAACATAAAATAAACTTACTGAAAATATTGATCAATGCTGCAAACAAAGCACACAATGAGAAAAGACAGGAGAATAGCTGAGGTCATGTGCTATGTCTGCACTTACTTTTCTTCATCACTTATTTGTCGATCATGACCTTAAATGAAGGTCTATAAATATTCCTTTAGCAAATATTTACCATTTGCAGTCCTTTAAAGTAGAATTAGTAGATATTTAGATCCCTAAGTCCAAAAATCTGATTACAGTCAAAAGTTAATCACACAATTGCAAATGCACAGTAAAAGAATGAGGTGTCAGATGAGTGCCTTAAAATATTAACATTTCAGTCAGTTGTAATCAACATGCCTTGCAAAATTATCAGGAAAGCAAAGCTTATAGATTAATGTCAAAACACAATGAGTGTAGTTAAAGTGATAGTTCACCCCAGTTTTTTTTCCATCATTTACTCCCCCTGATGTAATTCCAAACCTATATGACGTTTTCTCTTCTGTGGAACACAAAAGAAGATATTTTAAGAAATGTCTCTATGTCCCAACATATGCCAAAATATCTTAATATGTTCTTCAGAAAAGGATGAGTAAATAATGAAGAATTTTTATTTATGGGTGAACTATTCCTAAACTATCCATATGTTTAGATATTTGTTTAGATCATTTGTTTGCTAAGGAGACTTCAAACCATTCGGAAACAAATAGTTTGTTAAGGTATCAACCAATTCATTAGGCCAGGGATCCTAATTCTTGAGAGATCATTACCCTACATGGAAATAATAAATATTTCAGGAGGCTAAATAAAAGCTAAAAACTTTACAATCTACATAAAAAATATATTACATAACTTAGTTGTAGCTCCCATAAAACACAAACTATGAAAAAAATCAGATTTCACTGAGATGAGTATCTGGCAACGCATATCTTCTACCAGGTATTATAGACCTCCCTGACATACACACCTTACAGAAGACCAGCTGCATCAGCCTCAGACCTTCTACATTTACCTTCTGAAAACAATCCATTAAAACTGTGCTGGGCTGCTGGTCCTGCCACTCCACAAGAAGCGCAAGAGGGGATGGAGAGACAGTGTGAGAAAGGGACACAGTGTATTAACCAGGAGTGAAGGCATCATGTGAGTAACAGAGTCTGCACAGGGGAGAGAAAGTGAGATGGGAGAACGGTGGAGAGAGAGAGAGAGAGAGAGTGAGGGCACTGGCGGACAGCTACAAGATGGAGTAGCAGCATGCGGGAGATAAGCTGTCGAGGCGGAGACAGTGTGTGACAGTCCTCGAAGCGGCAAGCAGGCGAGAGTGTGACAGGGAATACAGAGAGCTGCATTATTGTTTAAATCATTGATTGCTTCCCTCCTTCTCAGCCACTGACGTCTTTGACACCAGAGAGAAGACTGAGAAAACAGGGTGCAACACCTCCTCCTCTTTCCCTTTGTTCTTCCTCATTTCCACTGGATGCACATATACCTGCCGTCTTTGTCCTAACCATCAGCAGGGGTTTGTCTTCTCTCGTTGTTGTTTTTTTTCTTCTGGTTCTACTTTCCTTTAACGTTTCATTGCCGTTTGAATTGCGTTCACCCGGTTCGAGAAAGCTCTGTCATTATTTACTCACACTCGTGTTGTTCTGAACCTGCATGCGGTTTTTTTTTCTGTGGAACACAAAAGAAGAATTTCGAACAATTTTCACGTTCCTTTTTTCCATACAACAACAGTTTATAGTGACCACAGGCTGACAAGCTCCAAAAAGAAAACAAAAAACTGGTCCAATGATATTTGTTGTTAAATATGCCCAAGGCCGTAGCTAAGAATTCTGGGTGGTGATTGTATCCCAGCTAACAATTTTATGTTGTAAGAAAGTTTCCCTAATGTATCCATTAACTAACAAAAACGTTAAAAATGTTACTTTGAATGTTCTAGGAACGTTCAAATTGTCCAGTTTTTAGACATTGTATTAACATTATTGATTGAGTATCAGAATGTTATTCAAACATTTTTTTAAATTCTGTGATGTTTTAATTCCAGAAATGATTTAAGAACATTTTTTTAATATACATTATATATGACATTACTGCAAAAACATTTTTGATAACTTTGAGAAAGCTTTAAGAGAATGTTAGCCAACATACTAAGAACATTCCCTGCTGGGATATTTCTCTTGACTCATTATATCAATACTACTGTATTGTTGTGGGTCCACCTTTGTGCCCTTTCCCACCCTTTGCTCCAGGATCTATAGCTCTGGCTGTGGCATATCAGAGATTTGAAAACTGTGTAAAAATTTGCATCAATTTTTTGACTTGAGATTTTGGTCTGTTGAAGCTGTTGTATAACTTCAGAAGACTTGAAATACAGTGCACAAGTTTTATTATTAACTTTAATAATATTTTTAAAGTGTTGTTTTGTTCTGTTAGTTTGACAGCCTGTAGTCACTATACACTGTATTGTATGGAAAAAGTTGCCAGAAAAATTTTCAAAATTCTTCTACGGTGTTAAATGAATAAAAACAATAGCATGCAGGTTTGGTACAACATGAGGGTAAGTTGTCAAGTATACTACTTCATTATATAAGCCACAGCTAGGTCTAAACTTAAACAAAAATGCCTGCATGTTTTTTGACAGGGAAAGCACTTTATATACTGAATGTTCTACCAGCGAACAACATTTTTAGACTTGTTTTTTTTTTTTGGCTTTGCACCATCGTTGATGACAGACACAGTTGAGAGGAAACAGGAAATGAAGGCAAGAAAGAGAGGGTGGCATTGAGTACAGTACATGACACAAGCCAGAGTAGAACCTGCATCTCTTGTATGACAGCCACTATGTTACATGTCTGCAACACTAGAGTACAGCTGCCAGGCCAAAGCTCTCACTCAATGAATACTGGAGCTTGCACATCTGCAATGCATTTTAGCATCCATGTCCTTAACAACAACACACAAAAGTGCCAAGAATTGCAATGATCAACACATCAGCAAACTCAATACTGTCATATTTTAATAAACAGAAGCACATTAATATGCATGTAAACACAGTCATAGGCAGAGAGTCATAGCAGAACTATAAGGTCATTGTGTTTTCTTTTAATCAATACATACTAAATAGACTTCCTATCCATATATTCTATACAAATGATCTTAGGTTTACAAGTATCATGTTACTGTACAACATCTACACCTTATACATCATTTACATTGTTTGTTTTTGTTGTCATTTACACAATTACATACCAGTCGGCATACTTACGTTATATTAACAATTATCGGTATATTAACTCCATCGGCATGGCAGCCAGCATAAACCATAAATAACCATCGTCTTACCCAGTGCTGCAGATCCAATAAACATCCAATCATACCTCATATGCAGCCATCACCAACCTTGTAAAGTTTTTGGAAGTTAAAATATAATCCAATGGGGAAAGCATGCGTCTCGTAAAATTACACGTAATTTGTTAGTTTCATGCTAATTAAGAGGGTTGTCACATGTGACGTAATACAAAAACACTTTATATACTGATCGAGGACACATAGCGGATCGGGTTGCAATGAGAAAAAGTTTCACGCTTAGTTACTCCACCTGCTTCCGCGTTAATCTAACGGTACATTTATACAATGCACACCTGTAGGACTTAAAACATGATGCAAAAAATATATAATCGGAGAACGATCGCGATCGATATATAATAGCATCGGCACGGACTTCTATATAGTATCCAGTGAAGTTACCGCATTGTAAACTTTAAGATCATTACCGCCAATCTTGCTCCTCCCACCTCAGCCTCGTTTTATTTGCG
>JAZGTK010003132.1:0-28464 GCA_036877625.1 Ambastaia sidthimunki | reverse complement strand
CAGGAACTGCAGGTTCTCATTTGTAAGTGGCTTTAAATAAAAGTTTCTGCTAAGTGACTACATGTACTGCAAATGGTTTCATGTACAAACCCAATGACATCCAACGGGTTAACTAATGACAGAACTAGTCAGTGCATCCAGTACTGGACGGTAGAAAAAGTATTAAAAAACCCTGATGAAACCAAACTCAAACTTGATTTAAATCATCATTAGGATTTGAAATCCTTCTCGACTTGGACTGATGTAAACTCTTGAAAGGTAGGGCAGACAATTTTAGAGAGGTTAGCAATAGCAAGTTAGCACAGACAGCATAAAATCCCGCCCTCCTGTCAGAGCGCTCTCCAAAGCCAAACATAAAAGCAAACAGAGTTTGACAAGCACGTACGACATCCTATCATTGCATTCGGAACAAATGCAATGATTGGACGAACATTTTATGGTCCTGCCCCTTTTACAGAAGATATATATTAGATGTTTAGACCAATTATTCATTGCTATCAGAATGTGTAGAGACTTTCAACCAGCATAACAAAAAATGTTTCCCCTGCTTTTAACTTGTGGCTCAACTGTGCAACGAAGCAAAAAGCTTAACACAGCAGCAGGTTCCAAGAATATGTCTGTATGATGAGATATTAGGTTATAAGTTTGGGATACTGCCGTGTTGTGTGTCCTTGGAGAATTTACACGCTAGCAGTACTGTCTAAAATGATAATAGCATGTTTTCCACTCGCTCGCTCTTGGTTATTTTTAGCATCTTGCAGCTGTACAGAATTTTAAAATGTTTTTTCCCTTTCTTTGCCAGCACAGTGTGCAAATTGTTGAGACTATCCAAACCCTTTTGAATCAAGGTCTCATTTCAGGTCCGCTGTTCTTAAACCACCTCCATCATAATGTTAAGTTCACATTTAGCAGCGTTAAAGAAAATCACATTAAGCCACTTCAAGGGATGAAATTTATCTCTGAAATCGGTCCTTTGAGATGTAAACGGAACTGAAGAGGCAGAGCGAAGCTTTTCCAAGGAATTTCAAATATGGAAAAAATGTGTGAAAAATTTCAAGTATGGGTGAAAAGCCTCTTACGTGACTTACACTGGAAAAAAACATCATTATCAGTAACTGGTCAGTAGGTTTAAGGTTAAACAGCTCTGAATGACACAGTGGAGAGTGAGAGTTGAATGAATCGGGCTCTCTTGTGTGGTTTTGTTGGTAAACAGCAGGTGAAAACCTTGTTTGGACTCTCTGCGGGTGTTCAAACAGGACACTTGTAGAAATGTGACAAAGGAAAACACAATGGCATTCAGATGGACTTGTGCAGGACGCTGGCAGTAAACTGGGCTGTGATGCTCTTGCGGCTGGTTTTGGGGTTAACGCGTGATTGGACTCATCGTGCGTTTGAAACTAAAGGGGTAAAGCTGTACTATGGATTAACCCTTTCAGAACCACAAGCCACTAATGCAATAAAGCAATAAACCAGGAGTTGTGGATGGTCCAAACACTGTTTATTTAGGGATAAAGCAATACCATGTTTTCTTATTGGACATGGTAGTAATAAAAATAGAGTACAGAGTAATAAAAACAGTGCACGTTGTGTGTTTTTGATAGTTTATACCCAGCATTGAACTACCGATGAGTGCCAGAGACTGAAGTGTTTGTAACGCGTGTGGGTGTCGAGATAGCGGGCGTGCGGGGCGACGCGGCCAGCGTGCGCGCTTGCGATTGCAGGTGGGTGGGATAGAAAGCAGGGCATGAAAAAGAAAGACAGAAAGAGAGATAGACAGACACCACCTTTCTCCCCGCAGGGACGAACCCCGAGCCTCCACAGCGGGCGGTGACGCGGCGCGTTAATGACTTTGACGCGCGGCGCACGCGTCTTACTGAGCGACCCGTGGGTAACTAAAAAGCTTTTTTCCGGGAAAACAGAGAGGCTGGACCGGAAAAAAACGACGGGTTGGTTTTAATAATGAACATAATGTGACAGTCTTTAAAACACGTATATGTCAATGAGAACAAGCAGCTTCAGTGCAATACAGAAAATGAAACCTTAAGGGTTGAGCTGCCATCTGATGGAGAAATGAGTTACTGCAGTGTTTTAAATGTTTTTGCATAATAACCATTTAAAAAGCATGAAACCTTAAACATTATAAATATTTTGTCATGCATTTAAATTAGTTTGGGGATGCCTTCGGAACATATAACATAATATTTAATTCCTATATATATCATAAAGTAAATCTACATTAAAGTTTTAAGGCAAAACAGAATTGAACATAGTTTGTTGTATTTTAACTTTACCAGCAATAAAAAAAACCTATTCGTTACATGTTGACAGCTGCTCCTCCCCTCAGTCTCCCAAGCCCCGCCCCTCTTCTCAGTGTCCACGCCCACTTAAGCGGCATTTTTCAAAACGACAGTGACGTGGGCTGGAGCTGAAAAGAGGCGGGGCTTCATGAACCTTTAAATTCGAGATGTTTTGTATCAGTGGCATTATTAAATGATATAATTATCTTATAAGCTGTGTTAAATACTCTATTAAGTTTTTTTCAAAAGCACAACCTTTGAAAAACCTGACACAAAATCAAACACGCACATCAAACTTCATATGTAAAACATTTATTGAATATTGCGTACAAAATGAGACAAATGAAAGTAAAATAAGAACAAATGAGACTTTTGGCATTCGCCCCCCTCCTCCTGTTTTAGCTTTTCCAAAGTCCTGGTAAAATCGTACAATATTTTTAACCCCGTCAAAATTTTTTCACAATTCGTTAATGGCTCAATTTCTACAGTCTTAAACTCACATTTATTTTGGTGGAAGCTCAAATTTCTTTACAGTAGAACTGCAATGCAAAATCGACAATTTTGTATACAAATCGAAGCACATTGTATCTGATACATTAATGACAGCCCTGTCTAATAAAACCTGACAAAAAGGAAATCAAATTCCTTATGAAAACAGTGTTCGTAACTAACAGAGTTAAATTCACAGATGTGGAGTGCTTGCCAGACATTTTATGTTCATGTCACTAAGTTAAAAATAAAACGAAAGATTTTATTAGCTCAGAGGCCAAGTTACAAATGTACACAAATACAATTTTAAGGCTCAATTTAAACTTTGAAGCTAAATTTGACACAGATCAGTGTGTACGTCTGTGATACACAATCTGGTCATTAGAAATAAACTTTTAGAAAACCTTCAAAATGACCCCACAAATAAACAAGTACAATAACCCCATTAAACAACTCGACAGACAAGCATGGCGGAAGATTTAAAAACTTAAAAACTGTTTCTCAGGTCAATTTGTTTTGTACACACTGCATTTGATATTTCAAGACTTACGTTTTATTCAAATTCACATGGGTTTTAAAAACTCAGTTTGCTTGTGCACCAGGGTTTAAAAAAACCTGAGAAAATGCCAATAAAAATATATAATTATAGCTAAACGATCTCAGTATAATCGCATGCTGAAGTTTTGTGAAGATTTCACGAATCAACCCTAGACTTCACGATATTCATTTAATACAAAAATATTCGCTGCATGCACAATTGGCTGAAAAACAATTTTTAAAACAAAACAACAGAATCAACAGGGTGGAAGTAGTTTTCTCGTTTCACAAACACCGTAGGAGTTTAAAACTTTATTGGGGGTGTTTTGAGCAAATTGGTCACGAACTGAATGAGAAACGAAAGAGCGAGACTGGTACAGAAAAGATAAATGAAACTGATTTCATTCATGATACCCATAAACATGGTCGCCTGATTTCTTTGGTGATTAACAGCATTTAGGCCTGTCTGGTCTAATATATTTCATCATTAAATCGACAGTCGAATTCTTTGAGCGTGAACATTGATCACATGATCGGTTCAATTAGGTTTAAATGGCAAACGATACATTCGGATAAACTCAGCTATTCCCCCCATCTACTTGATCAGCTAGTCAACGTCTAAAACGGCTTGACGTTTACTCACGACTGAAACGTACGTAACGCATTAATGGACGTACACGACTGCATGATTGTTAAAAAACGTCCCGGAAGGTTTTCAACAAGTGAAAATTTACAAATTATTTCCACCCTGTTCATCTGGTTGGCGAAGCAAAAAACAGAATAGTTGTGTTAAGCGACAGCTGTCAGTTATGGGCTATAGTGCACTACACAACATAGACCAGGAAGCAAAGTTCCTGTCGGAGCATCCCATAATAATCCCCTCATTCATAAACTCAGCGACAGGAATCTGCATGATTCATTTTCATAAATATGCTTTTCCTTATTCAACGGTTCACATGAATACGCTCTAATTTTGTACAATTTAACTCATTCTCTGGTGGTATTTTACTGACAACACGTCAGCTGAGGGAAAGGCTACTTGTTGTCAAACTACGGCTGAAAATTAGCCTCGTTTGCCTCACAATCGACTGGCTTTAAAAAACGAGGTCCGTAAAAATAAGAGGTTGAGGGATGAAAGTTAAGAACTCATGATTGAAGAATACAAAAAGTAGTGGCTCTAAAAAACAGACTGAATTGTGGGAAGAAAATACTAAAGGTTTCAAACTTCAGACGTTACATGACGGCACATTCTCTAGGTTGGGTCTTTGGATCTCCCTGAAACAAAAACAAAAAAAGTGGGTCAATAAATTACACCATATTTCTGTAAGTTTTGCAGCGTTACTAAAAATAACGAAGCCTCCAAATTCTTCTGCTTGAGTTAAGAATGGACGATGTGTCAGTTTAACAAACCTGCTGATGGAAAAGATCTTCCTCTCCGAAGTCTTCCTCCTCATCGTCACCGTTCTCCAGCTCTACCACTTTTCTCATGACGGTTCGTTTTGCCACTTCCTGGAAGCAAAAAAATTCCATGTAAGGTACAAAATGCTTCGAAATCACGAATAAGCCAATGGGATCGCAGGAATTCATACCTCTCCGTTGGAATTGACCAATGAGGTGAGGGTATTCTCTCCGGTGCCCCAGGAGCTCTGGCTCTTCCACAGCAGGTCTGAGGGGGGGCTGTGGGACACGCCCGCGTCGGCGCTCCACACCTTTAACACGCAACATCAGATGAAACAGGCGAACGTGTGTTTAATGTCCTGAAATGTTACAAAAACGTGATGGTCTCATTCACTTACTGTGACAGTCTGACCAGCTTTCAGAACAAACTTGGGGCTGAACTTATAGGAGATTTCATCATCATCTCCAATCTGCCTCTTCAGACGCCAGCTGCCCAGAGACTGATCCTAAAATTGGAATAAAAACAAACCCATCTTTATTAATAACAACTGTAAGGGCTTTAATTCACCAGCTGGAACCAAGTTCAGTTTGGTTCCTGCGTGGTTCTCACCTTCTCAGAGTTGTTCTTGAGGGTGACTGACTTTCCCTCCAGGTCAATCTCCTCGATGCCGATGCTGCCCGTAGCTTCTGCCTTCTGGCTGATCTGAATTTTGGGAGCAGCTGTGGACGCTTCCTCGACCTCCACACGCTTTCTCTTTGCACGGGTGGTTCGAGATGAACTGGTGCTGGCCGAGGTGCGAGACACCGTCACCCGTGAGGTGGAGCTGGGGGACAACTTCAGCCTGGAGAAGATGAAACAGATGTTGTGTTCAATAAGACATAAAACGTATACGTAAAATCAAGAACAATTAATGGGCAACCGCACCTTGAATGTTATACAAATGTTTCGCTAACTATCTTCCCCTACCTTTTCTATATCTTCTGTTGTCCAAATGTCTCAACTGAAGGAAACTTTCAAATTCTCCTGAAGATGATCTCGCTGCCTGCCCAGCTAACAGGAAACGTTCTCAACGTTGGCTAACATTCTCTAAAAGTTCTCAAAAACGTTCTTGCAGCAACATTAGTAGAGTTTTATATTAAATTGTTATTGGGTTTAATAGGCTACAGTCGTATTGAACTGCCTCGCATCCGTCTGTGATTCTTTTCGCTCATACGCGAGCAGACAGAATAATTATCATTCCAGCGTGACATTTTACAACCCAGTAAACGTCTCCAACGCTTAGGTATGAAGTGCAAAAATGTGAAGTGGATTTAAGGTGCGTTAGAAGCTGCAGGCGTCTGTGAAAATGACAGCGTGACGCTGAGCAACAACAACCGGCTGCTACGATAACATCAGCAGCGGGAGACGAGTGTGTCTGCCTGGAGGGACGTAAAACACTTGAACAGCGGGATGTTCAGCGGAGCTTTGGGCCTGGAGCAAGCGTCAACATGTTTTTTAAAACCCAAAGAGATGCCTACACACACAGCAATTTTAGCCAAAGGCTAGTTTGAGAACCTACCGTTTCAAAATCTAGTGAGCTGCCTACATAGGCAGCATTTTAAGACACCATAAACGTGTTTGAACACACTGCGAAACCAAATGAAATGCCTAATTTCTGACAAGCTTAAATGCATTTCTAAACTTACCAAGTCACCTACTATGTGCATTACTGGCACCTTCGAACCTAGTAAGCATTCTTGAGCCGAAGATGCTGACTAGGTAGGCTGCTAGCTACCTTTTGAAACGCAGCCGAGCATTCTTGGCATTTTTACCTAATTCCAGCCTTGAAACAGACCTGCAGACGAAGCGGCAGGAATGTCACAGTTGGTTTCTCTCACCTGTCCTCTTCTCCCTCCAGCAGCTTCCTGTAGGCGTTGATCTCCATGTCCAGGGCCAGTTTGACGTCCAGCAGCTCCTGGTACTCGTTGAGCTGCTGCTGCATGCACTCTCTCAGCTCGGCCATCTCGCGCTCTTTGGCGTCCAGCTGTCGGCGGTACTTCTCTCTGTCGCTGGACAGAAGACCCTCCAGCTCACGGATACGCTCCTCGGCGGCCGATGCCTGCGGGTGGATGAACACTGTCAATTTACAGAAGCCCGTGTTTGTCACAAAACTGTTTTGTCTTGTAGTGTGAAAGAAAACTAGACCAGATTACAAAGACTTTCATCTCATTTGTAATCAGCTTTTATAAAAACAGTTCCAATTTCTGAAACGTTAGTAAGACAAAATGGCAGCAAAATGTCACCAATCTAAGCCCATAAACAATCACATACGTGCAAAATCTACAGACACAGAACTCCATATGAGCTTTAGCATGCTAATTTTAAGAGTGCTATCATATGAAGCACACTACCCAAAAAATAGCACACTACACGGGAGACTATAACTGAGGGATTCAGTCACAGTGAAGTATTGTATGATAAAGCTCAACATCATGAGTGTTGTTATCTTTGTAGGGGGCGTGTACCTGTTTCTGCAGGGCGCTGAGCTGATAGTTCAGGCCCTCGATTCTCACGTGAGCTTCCTGCAGCTCCTCACGGGCGCTCAGCACCGCCTTATCGTTCAGGTCTGACGACACCTTCGCGTTATCCAGCTGTAAAGAGAAACGGGCCGCTTGCGGTTTACTCTGCCCTAGTTTGAGCGAAGAAAACTAAACAAAGCTCATCCAAGTGGAACAAAACACAGCTTGGCAAGTACCTTGGCTTTGAAGGTCTGCTGCAGCTCTTCTTTGTAGATCTGCACCTGTTCCTCGTGCTGCCTGCGCAGGTCCTGCAGCGCCTGCGCGAGTTTGAACTCGTAGTCCTGCTGCATGCCCGTGTCCACCTCCACCATGCGCTTGTCGTGACGCCTGCGCGTCTCCCGCACCTCCTGCGTGACACATTCGCACCGACCGTCAAAAACAACCTTTGACCTGTGCTCTTATTGGTGGAGCGCTGGTTAGAAATACTGACCTCCTCAAACATGCTCTTCCTGAACTCCAGCTCTTCGGACAGACTTTGGCAGCGGTTCTCCAGGTCCACCCTCATCAGGGTCTCCGCCTCCAGCTGCTTCTTGGCCACTGCGTGAGCATCTTCAGCCTGGAGGAACAAAGAAACATCTTCATGTTGTTCAGTTTTGATGAACTGAGGAGAACAACGTATCTCATACGTGAAAGAGATGTCTTACTTTGGCTAGCTGAGCCTTCAGGTCGGCCAGTTCAGCAGAAAGGCCTTTGTTCTCGCTGCGAGCAGTGTTGAGCGCAGCCTCGTTCTTGTTGAACTTGGCCTCCAGTTCTTTAATACGGGCCAGAGCCAAAGCCAGATCTCCATCCTTCTTCTTATAGCTGCAAAACAAAGTCAAGCTGTAAATCTTCTGATTCAATGTAAACAGGTTTCATTGTGAAACGTTGTCAATTCTGATTCAATGTAAACTGGTTATTTTTGGTAGGTAAAACAATGTCAACATCCTCTAGTGAATGATTTTGATTTGTCAGGTTTTTTTTTAACGTTAAATCATTTTTCTTCAGAAACGTGATCTCAGTTCGGAGCATAAAAGAATTGTGAAATCTGTATTCATTCAGAATTGTGTGACGTTACTATGTGCTGCGCCTTGTTGCCTAAACGAACAGAACAAAACATTTAATGTTGTCTCTTTGCACTTATAATGTGCCAGCGTGTTTGAGGTACTGACACTTTCAGAATGAATGGCCACAGTGACTCATGTTAGCATAAAAAAACCCCTTTCAAAGTTCGGGTAAACCCACTCATATGCGTGCCAACTGTAGGTGCATGCAATAATGCAACGTTCTGCACGCGGTTGAAGCAGTTACCCACATAGCAACACGCTTCCTGTTTGAATGTGTTCATTAGCAACAAGATAAACAAAAATTACTTTAGCAACCAAGTCCAAACACTTCGTAAAAGTGGGATGGATGTAACAAAAAATGTAGAAGACTTTGTACAAATGAATATCTATAGAATAAATTCTTTGTTCAAATTATCCTTAGCAGCATATGGAACTGGATTTAAACTGGGCTAAGTACACTGAACTTATGGTCTAATGGGACCACCGACTTAAAAGCTTTATGGGGGGGGATTAATGGCCTTATATGGTCACTTTATAAGTTCAGTCAGATAGCCAAACCCCTAAAGAGGTTGTTTATGCATAGAAGGTCAGATATGTTTTGGAAGAACTTACTTCTTGGTGACCTCCTCAAGGTCAGAATTGGCTTTTCCGAGATCAATCTGAAGTTTGGCTCTATCGCGAGCCGTTTCATCGAGAATACGCCTGGCATCCGCAAGTTCGGCCTCGTAAAGAGACTTAATCCCTGACACCTAAACAGACAAAAACACCATAACTCACCAAAACTCAACATGTCAACATCAATATTTCATTACTACAAGATTTAAAGCAAAACAACACAAGTTAAATTTAAAACTACAAATCAAGCATTATTTAAATCAACCATGTCTTACAGCCAACTACTATCAGCACAAAACACAAAGCTGTTTACCAATGAAAAGGAGTTTTAAAGAATGCAAAAAATTGCAAAAACAAACTTTAAAACGTCGTTTAATTTTGGAGGGGGGGTTGAGTCTGATGTGGTCACCATTCAAAACAAAGGGGGAGCAGATGGCTTAGATCAGATTCAAATGTGAAAGACCTCGGCCACACCCAGAGCACAAGGAAAACGCCCAAACAGACCAGAACAAAACTCAAAGTCCAGAAATCAAATAAAAACAAGTCACTCTGATTTCACACTGGGACCAAAGAGTATTTACAACATGCACCAAGTCTATTCTAACACATTAGCAATAATGAAAGTGTTTAATGCGTAAAAAGATCGCGTTTACGTTTAAGGTCTTTCACATATATTTGCATATTTACAACGCATCTGTTTCATTATGCAAATCCAACGGAATCACAACATTAAATAAACTTTCCAAATGATCCCTGTGGATTTTCCACCTTTTGTCCATGAAACGAATGCACGGCTCCCTCGCGCGACTTTTCAAACGCGTTGCATCACCGCGCTGAACTTCTCAAAGCGTATTTCTTAACTTCAAATCCAATAAACACTTACATATGAACACGACTTAACCAAAACCACCAAGTATCGCGTGCAGGTTTTCGCTAACCTTAACCAGCACTGAGATCTGCCATTAAAGGTCGAATTAAAGTCTAAACAGTCAAATTGTGAAACTTTAAAGCACAAAGAAAGCGCAGAAAAAAATGCAACCACGCGACCTCCATTAGCCATGCATCAACTCATGCATTAACTCATGCATCACGTGAAATTTAATCAAAATGAACTAAAACGGCGTTAAATCACCACAAATGCAGCCAAACAGAGAATAAAATCGCATTGCAGTGATATAAAGGCAGAAAGAGACGCGTTTGAACCTCTCTGGTGGTCACTTCCTCCTTCTCGGACACTTTGACGAGCAGCCGGTCGTTCTCGTACTCGAGCGACCGCACGCGATCGATGTACACGGCGAGGCGGTCGTTGAGCGCGCTCAGCTCCTCTTTCTCCTGCAGGCGCGAGATGCGCGCGGGGCTCAGCGGCGTCTGCGCGGGCGTCGCGCGGCTTGACGCGCGGCTCGGGGTTGCGGTCGCCATATCGCTTCACGGTATAGACCCGCTTTTACCTCAAGTGAACAAAACCGAACAAAATTCCTTCCCCGAGGCGCTAGAGCTCCACTTTCGGCCCGGTGTTCGCAGCGGCGGCCGGTTTGCAGTCGGAAGGTGTTCCGGTGGCGTTTGTAAGTTGTTATTGGTGAGTTTTTGAATGAAAGTCTTGTTTTGTAGTCCGGCTGCTGGTTGGCTGTTTGAAACGGAGGTGTGAAGAGAAAATGGCGGCCGTCAACGTAAAAACGCGCCAAAACTCGGTCGAAGAGGATCATGGGTGTTGTAGTTCCACGCGGTAATGCGTGCGAATGAAAATAAAACATTCTTTAGATTATGGACAAAATCATAAGACAGGAAAACATAAAACGATAGCCACATTATAGCCACAGGGTATATTCAAAAACATAACATTTGCTTTTATATTTTTGACTATTTTCTAACAGGTGCTGTGACTGAAAATTTACTAGTATAACAGCTTTTGTGTTCATGCCAGGACCATTTCACATCATACATATTCTATCTATATAGGAACATTGCATAGGCTTCTAGTGTTTATATATACAGACAGCTATACAATCTATAACCCACACCCATAAAGCATGTCACTGTCACCCTAAATCAACTCATCACTAAAAAACGTTCTGCATTTTTACTTAAAATGCACTTAAATTACTTGTTTACTTTTTTATACGTCCCCAATGGCAGGTTTTTGGTGATGCTGTCAGGTCTTGCTCACTTTTGGGTACAAATTTGTCCTTAAAATATGGATAAATACACACACACAGTGAGAAAAAAGATGAACTCGAAGTGTATTTACAATAATGTTCATTAAACTTTAACTGTAACACTAATAAGCTTAATTGTCAGTATTAATCGTGTTGATCTTGTATTGATTTTACACGTTGGAGCAGATGTTGAATTTGATGACGTTAAAGGTTTTATCACCTCCAGGTGGCGCCATTATTTTTTTTCCCGCGAGATTTGTGCGGTCGCGTCTGAAAGTTCAGCTTCCGCTTTGTTGCGCTCCTTCCGGTTTGGACGCCTTAGTAAAACGCAGGTATAATCATCGCCCTTTAAAATCTGCTTCGTATCTTATTCATCTTAGCGGACATCGTATTAAATCTGAGTGCGCATTACAATATAAGATATATAAAGTGAAAATTGATCATTATTGCGACCAGATTTGATGATGTTTGTGTGTTTTGAAGCGTTTCGTTGCAAGTGCAGAACGAAGCGCAGGTTTTTCCTAAACATTGTCATGATTTATAAAGCAAATGTTATTTTTAAGTTCTGGATATCTTTGAAATATGCAGTCGTTCATTCATTAAACGTTAATGTATGTAGATATTGTGGTCTTGTATAGACCGCTAGAAGTCATTACTTGTGGATCAGTCAATACACATTCATTCAATACACATGCAATGCACGTGTCCACTTCCAGTGTTTTAAATTGACATTTCAACACTTTACAGACATGGCCATCAGGTATCCTATGGCTGTTGGTCTTAATAAAGGCCATCCAGTCACCAAAAACGTGTCCAAGCCCAAACACAGTCGCAGGAGAGGGGTGAGTTATATCAGTACACCAGTCCTCCATTAGTTAGTTAGAGGATCTTGTAAATAGGTAATTATTGGCTGATCTGATAACTGGCATTCATTCGCCACAGATGATGTTATAAACATTGCAATGTACAGTCATTCATTGTTTATTGGATAAAGTTAATCATCTATATGTTTATAATTAGACACTCATAATACATGTGTGATATGTTATTTATCAAACAATTCTTTTAAATATTATGATCATTCTTAACTGAAGCTAACCGGATGCTGTTGTATAGAGTTTAGTGTGTATATATCTGCTCTGTAACAATAAATGTGGTTATATTTCAGAGTTAGATTTGTGGTTTATAATAATGTAATTTATTAGAAAACTATTGTTTTTTGTATAGTGTTAAAGCTGCAATCTGTAACTTTTTGTGGTTAAAAATAAACAAGTATGTGACAGATCAGTGTTTAAAACAGTCTCCTTAACTTACCCCGATTCACAACAGTAAGTTTATAATAATGTTTTATAATCTGAGCTGTCGGGTCCACTTTCTCAGGAAACGTCAGTATGGCTGTAAGTACGTTAAGTAACCTGCAGTTTAATAACAAACAGATGGTGACAGAGAAGCAAAAGTTATGAATTGCAGGTTTAATGTAAAGTTCTCTCGTACGTGTTTCAGCGTCTAACCAAACACACCAAGTTTGTGCGTGACATGATCCGTGAGGTGTGTGGATTCGCTCCATATGAGAGACGAGCTATGGAGCTGCTGAAAGTGTCCAAGGACAAACGTGCCCTCAAGTTCATCAAGAAAAGGGTACGTGTGTTTCCTCCATAGTGTTCATCTAACACCTCCAGTGTGCTGGTCTTTATTGATATGAGAGATGATTTTCGTAGATGTATGTCTTATTTAATTTACTGTTTTGATCCAGAACTACTAACCTAGTTAGGTTATTTACCTTTTCAGTCAAGATTAAAGTCTGGGATTTCGTGGGGTGCTAGTAGTTATGCGTATATAAACCTGGAGTATTATTTGAGTGTTCCTATAGCTCAACTGGTAGTGTTGGGTTACCGGCACAAAGGTTGTGGGTTCGACAACCAAAAGTCGTTTTGGATAAAAGGCACCAAATGCATAAAATGTTTTTTGCTTAATTTCGTTATTGTCTTCGAGATTCAGCTGTATAATCGAACATAAGGTCTGTTGCTCACGGTAATGTTTCTACACACAGGTGGGAACTCACATCCGGGCCAAGAGAAAGAGAGAAGAACTCAGCAACATTCTGGCCGCGATGAGAAAGGCGGCTGCCAAAAAGGAGTGACCTGTACCGATAAATAAATGTTTGTGTAAAAACAAGCGCCGGACTGCCGTGTCTCATTTAAACACGTCAGATGTTTGACTTCACTAGCTGACGTCTGCAGAAGTGTCATACTGATGAATCTGTAGGAATATATTTACTAAATATAGAGTTCAGCTGTTAAATATTTTGTGATAATGAAGAACATTCTCATTGAATGTAAGAATGCTTTCAGGATACTGTACTGTATAGTGTCTGATTTAATAAAAACAGTGTAAAAGAGAAAGCAACTATAAGTATGTCAAGATTAAAATGTTGCTATGCTATTATTGATTCCCTGACGTTTAGTTATGTTGCGTTTTAATATGCTTTTGTGTAAAAATGGCTACAATTTTAACTGTTTTAGTCAGGAAAATGTAACTTATGGTTGGTAACATGGTTTCATTAACAATATTGCAATAAAAGTGCATTGCATTGTGGGATACAATATTTTGTTATGTACTGTGCATTTTGGCAAATGAAGCAGATAACCAGGTATACATATTCTATATATAATGTATATATACATATAGTCTCTATAATGTACATGTGTTCTATATAACCCAGATGTATATAGATATATTTTACAAAATAAGAGTATGCCAAAACTCTGAATGCCACAAACTGTTTAAATAATTATTGTAAATTGAGGGAATATACAAGCAACTACTTCACAAAGATGACAAAGACTGAAGATGTGATTTTATTTTTTATTGTGATAATGCCAATATATATGACACTATAAAATAAACGTTTCACATAGGGGCTGCGTAGCAGCTATATCCATCTTGAAATCTGAATCATTGTAGGATTACAGCTGATGTGAGATCAGCTGGGTTTGGCTCTCTGACTTTGTTGTGTATAAACACTGAAACTTTCTGATCTATGTCCCACAGAACAACAGACAGCATGTCAAACACGTGAATTTCCACAAGTCTGTTGGATAAACCGCAACAGAAAACAGGAACCTTGTCTGGGATCTGATTCTGTTTGTTCTCTGTAAAAGGCGTTAAAGCCAAAGTTTAAATTGTACCCGAGCAGCCCAGGCTGCTACTGTCCAGAGAAAACAATTTTATAAATCTCACTGTAGTGCTCCACAAAATGCACTTCAAGCCCGTCTGTGATGTATTCAGCAAGATCAGAGAAATCCTTCCTGTTCTCTCCAGGCAGGATGATGCATGTAACTCCAGCTCTCTTGGCCTGGAAGAATTTCAAAATATCACTACATATATATTTAATACATCAAAACAATCATATTTAAAATGAAGGGTGTTCTTGTAGCTGAACTAGTAAAGCACGGCGCCAGCAACACTGAGGTCATGGGTTCGAGTCTAAAAGAGTGTGAATTAATTAAGGAGCAAAAGTTTCTTTTGATGAACGCATCAGTCAAATGCATTTTTTAAAATTAAACAGGAAGTGTAACAAACTGGAAGGAAGACGGTTAACTCACAGCGATGGTTTTTTCCTTGATGCCTCCCACAGGCAGAATCTTGCCGGTCAGGGACACTTCTCCAGTCATGGCCACATTTTGACGTGCTGGCGTGTTGGTGGCCAAGGACAGCAGGGCTGTGATGATGGTGCAGCCTGCACTGGGTCCGTCTTTGGGAGTCGCACCCTAAATAGATGCAGTTTTTGGTATTTAACACCTTTTTTAACCTTATACCCTCTTATTTTCATCCAAACGTTTTGTGCATTTTGGGAGAAATGCTAAATGGAAGTGCCAAAATTTACAGTTAAAAAAAGTTTTTTATCCAATAAGAAGATATGGGCATAAACTACAGTTTATAAATTTTACAGTGTGCCTCAAAAAAAGTCATGTGACCTTGCCTCAACGGATCATGCTAAAAGAATAAATGCTTCTAAAATTGCAGCGACTTGTTTTTTTAAGCGATTTTTGGCATCAAAAAGTTGCGATTTTGTTCTCTTCATTTGCAAATGTTTTATGCAATAATCCAGTTCTGCATATTACTTAAATTCGCAACTGTTGATGGAAACAAGCAATCTGTGATTACAAAGACAATTTACACCAGGCTGTGGGCCTCACCTCAGGCACATGGAGGTGTATATGAGAGTTCAGAAGAAAATCGTTGTCTGGATGTTCCTTCATGAGAAACGATCTGGCAAACGTATAGGCGATCTTAGCGCTTTCCTTCATGACATCACCCAGCTGACCTGTGACCTCCAGTGACCCCTCTCTGGGTCCATCTTTGCCCTGAGGTTCTTTTGGCCTCCTCAGAGACGTCTCGATGAACAGTGTAGATCCACCTGCAGAAAGTTTGGAAATGCATTTGCAATGATAGGATGTCCTACTTGCCTGTCAAACTATGTATAAGTTCAAGTGTTGAAGGAGGTGAGGAGAACATTAAAAGGGAAGGCAGGATTTTATGCTTTCAAAGCTAGCTTGCTATTACTATAATCTCCGAAATTACTAGTTTCTTTTGATTAAATGTTTTGGCTGACTCACCCATGGCCGTCCAGGCCAGGCCCATTACCACTCCAGGCGGCGTGACATCGTACATTCGGTCCACAGTGAAGACAGGCTTTCCCACGTAATCCTGAAGGTTGTCGGAAGTGACGTTCACTGCCGATTCCTCGCTGTTGACGATGCGGAAAGCTACTTTCCGAAACACCTACAAACCAAGCAGAAGGTACACAACTTAACTACAACTACAGTATCAAAACACTACCAGAAAGAGGCAAGATGTGTGAATATGTTGTTCTTACTTTCTCGACTTGCTTCTGAAAATTCCTGACTCCACTTTCCCTGCAGTACTGTCTGATGAGCAAGGTCAAAGCCTCAGGCGTGATGTTTGCCTTCTGGTCATCCAAACCACACAGAGCTCGTAACTGAGGCACCAAGTATCTCTGAAAGGAGAAGAACAGACGTAGGAGAACTTTGAAAATCTAATCTAATGAAAATTCATCTGAACGTCATGACATAATTGTGAAAGTTCTTGGTTGGTAGGAATTTTTACCATACCTCTGCGATAGCAAGTTTCTCCTGAGCGACGTAGCCGGAAACATTGATCATTTCCATTCGGTCTCTCAGCGGTTCAGGGATGGTGTCGAGAACGTTGGCAGTACAAATGAAAAGCACCTGGACAGTGAAGAAAACACCAGCAGAGGTCAAATCAATCCAGGTTCTCCTTCCAACAGATGTACAACAGATGTGAGTTTATACCTTCGAGAGGTCAACGGGAACATCCAGATAGTGATCTAGAAAATTAGCGTTCTGTTCTGGATCCAAAAGCTCCAGCAGGGCTGAGGATGGGTCGCCCTGGTAACCTCGACCAATTTTGTCAACCTGCACAATAATGACAGAAGCAACACTGCGTGTCATTATCCCAACACAAAATGTTCCCCTAACGTTAGAATTTGGTTCCTCTTGGTAACCAAACAATAATCTAAGAATGTTGTTTTTGTTTTAAATTATTTTTCCTAGAATGTTTTAGGAACCAAAAACTAACGTTAGTAAGAAAATTCTGGAAACGCAACAAGTCAAATTAGGAAAACGATCTGAGAATGAAGAAATGAACGTTAGCAAAACGTAAACTGCTACTGTAGCAGATTGATTTTTAGATCTGCAATTAAAACTGAAGGAACGTACCTCGTCAATAAGGACCAATGGGTTTTCAGTCTTTGTTTTCTTTAGACATTGGATGATCTTTCCCGGCATTGCACCAACGTACGTTCTCCTGTGATGTAGCAACCACATTTTTAAATAATTAAACATGCAAAATACGTTTGAAAAGAAAGGCTGGGCCTCATTCATGAAACACATTACACGTCAATTGACCTAAAAATGGTTTTACAAACAACTTAACACAAATTTATTGTTTTGTTTAAGAAATGAGATCCATTGACAAGTCAGCCACGCCCACCTGTGGCCTTTAATTTCAGCCACGTCAGTCATGCCGCCCACACTGAAGCGGAAGTACTCGCGGTTAAGCGCTCTGGCGATCGACCGGGCGATGCTGGTCTTGCCGACACCAGGAGGCCCATAGAAACACAAGATCTTTCCCTGTGTGCTGCCTTTCAGCTGGCTTACAGCTATAAACTCCTGCATGGAAAACAAGCCCCTGGATTAGCAGGGTTTGACGTCCATGTGACTGAAGCACAAAGCAAAGTTTGTTTTTACCAAAATGCGTTTCTTAACGTCATCCATTCCATAATGGTCCTCTTCCAACACTTCTTTGGCTCTGCTCAGCTCCAGGTTTTCCACACTGTTGGTTCCCCATGGCATGGAGGTCAACCAGTCTAAGTAGTTCCGTGTAACACTGGGAATTTTGAGAGAAACAGGAAAAAAGAAAGAGTTAAGCCAAGGAAAATTTGACAGATCTCCAACATGGTCCCAGACCTGCAGAGTTGAGCTCCAACCCTAATGATCACACCTGTAGCAGCTAATCAAGGTCTTTGGGACTGCTTGAAACATCTAGCCAGGTGTGATTGGAGTTAAACTCTGAAGGTCTGTGGACCTCCAGGAACATATATTGGAGATCCCTGATTTATACCAATACATGTATTTTGAAGTTATTGATGCGCTCACTTGAATTCCGAGGAATGATTGTCTAACAGTGCGAGTTTGTTCAGTTCTTCGTTTATAACGTCCATGATGTGTTGAGGAACAGTACGGTCCTTCAGCCTCTCTCTGAACTTCTCCTCAATGGCGTCTTTGTCCTCTTTTTCCAGGCCCAGCTCCTTCTTAATGATCTTCAGCTGTTCCTGCAGAAGGTATTTCCTGTGGGTCTGCTTGATCTTCTCTTCCACCTGAAGATCAAGATGAAAGAAGGACATTCCTTGTTCAAAAGAATCACACTGTTTGTGTTTCAAACAGAATACTAGTGTACTGCTTACAACAAAAATAGTATGTGTAGTATGGTAGTACACCATTTGGAACACAACCCAAGCAGAAAACAAAGAGCTACTGAGGAACGTTCAACAGCGTGCTAAAACTTTCCTCACCTCTCTGCCAAGACGCTGCTGTAGTTTACTGAGCTCATACTCTTTCTTCAGCAGAGAAAGTGCTTTGTATAATCGTTTGGGAATCTGTAAAGACGGGACTCACGTCAGACACATTCAATAAAAGAAACGGGTTTCAAAAAGTCGTGGCGCAAACTCACGTACGTTCGTTTCCTCCAGAACGTCCTGCAGCTCGCGCGACTCGGCGCCGGTCAGAGCCGCGCCCATGTCGCTGAGGTAAATGGGGTTGTCGACGACTCTCTGGCCCGCCTGCATCATCTGCAGCACCGATTCTCTGCCCAACAAATAACGTTTGAATGTTTCAACATTTGTGAAATTTCAAGACTGCTAAATAAATGAAAAATAAACGTTTTTCATCAGCGTTACCTGTACAGAGGATTCAGAGCAATAATGTCACGAATTGTCTTGACAATCTCGGCAGTCAGGGCCTAGAAATAAATAAACTCGTAATAAATATGAAACACCAATAAATATTATTTCATAAATATTTGTTGAGTTTTGTGGCTTTAAGCCATTTCACAAGTTCTTTAAATGTACTTCAAATTCCTGTTTAATTGAAGTGTGATACTACCTTCACTTCTTCTGTAACCTGGAAGTCTTCATGGACCACGTTGTCCACCTCCACCATCAGAACGCTGGGCAGAGGGAGGGGCTTCACCACAAGCTCCGCCTCCCGAACCTTCTCCTCTATCACTTCGGATGCGGGGGCCGAATCCTTACGGGATCTTTTCGGTTTTCTCCGTGGGGTTTTCGGATGTTCACCCTCAACCTCCAGAGACACGGGCTCGTCCGGATCCACGTCCAAATGCTTGTTGATACGAATTCTACGTAACAAGAACATCAACAAAACTCAAGATTCTTTATGACACACAAGCAGCTATAAAAATGTCATTTTGGAAGAAAACTTTCCACCATCACCTTCTGTGTCCCATCACAATCATGCGAAGTTTGTCTCCGAGATCCTGCATCTCGTGGATCTGCACAAACGTTCCGGTGTGATAAACAGCATCCAGATTCTCCACAACATCAGACTCATCACTGACAAACAGCAGAGTGACCATCAGACAGAAATCAATATGAAACTATTAAAGGTGATACAGACTGTCAGACTCACCTTATATCTGTTACATACCCAGATAACAATTTTAGGTTTTAAGAACAGTCTAGGAACATTCAAAATATCATTTTTTTTCAACATTGTTGAAACATGTTATTGCTTGATTCTTGATCAACATTTTTTTTAATTATGTAATGTTTTTAAAACATTCCACTAACAACTTAAAAATAATGTTTTTGATATATGTGAAAAAGTTCTACTAAGGTTAATGCAGATTTTAAAAAAAAACTTTGACAAGATTTTTAGATAACAGCCAACGTTCTGAGAATGTTCCCTTTTAACTGGATAAGCACTTACTTGTCATCTTTCTTCAGAAATACACCAGCATACGGTTGAGCGAGACGCACTTTTCTTCTCAACAGATCCACCAGTTGTTTGTTTGTAACCTGAAGAAGACAAAATATTGTAACAGCCCAAATACACACACAAATTTCAGCTGTTTTACTTCAGAATTTAAGTTAGACAAATGTCGTGTCTACCTTTTATCCAACAAGATATTATGTGTATTGTATTTGTATGAATAAGTTAAATTGTAGGGTGACATTTAACTCACAGACTGTTTAACAGAAACATTTCTAGACACATCACACATAGCAATATCACAGTTAACTTTATTAAGAGCTGTATTTAATAACCAAACCTGATTGCGTCATTTCTGCATGATGTAAAGTATGTGACGTCACCTCAATGATTTTGATGAATCTGGGAAACACGGGATTTCTGTTGACAGCAATGAGAGGGACATTCGGGAAGACCTCTGGTACCAGCATGGGGGTGAGAGCGGTCATCTGAGGGGAGGCGTATGGACCCTCCTCGCCTCCAGACTCATCCCCAGCTGATCCACTGCTGTTTTCAGCCCCATCCTCTCCGGAAAACCCACTGCCCTTATTCCCGAACAGAAACCTCCTCTGACAGCCACCGATCTGCGACCCGGACCCCACGGGACCACCGGTGACCCGGGTCCACCTGTCAGTCATTACGGATGCTGTGATCCTGCTTTTGCACAATCCAGAGTTTCTGCTGGGAATGTAGGAATAGGAGCGCTGGATGTGGATGAAGCCGCTCCCGGCAATCG
Organism: Ambastaia sidthimunki; assembly: GCA_036877625.1. Classification (NCBI taxonomy): domain Eukaryota; kingdom Metazoa; phylum Chordata; class Actinopteri; order Cypriniformes; family Botiidae; genus Ambastaia; species Ambastaia sidthimunki. Next base: position 8,046 of record JAZGTK010003132.1, on the reverse strand, counting down.
GATCCCGCGGGAATAACGCGTTTAATCCGGATCTGATCATACCGGGACCGGTGCTGATGTTTCTGTATGATCTCCACATTCTCATGTAGGCCGCCATCTTTGATCTGGACGGTTCTCCGAGAGGGACACGTGACCGCGCTGCTGTCATGCGTTGATGGCGTCACATGGGGTGACCACGCCCCCTGGTGGCAACCTGGGTCTATAAAATCACCCGTAAAGTTAAAGACATTTACATGGTGTAACTTTAATCAACAATAAATATATAAAATTGGGGAAAATACATAAAATTATACATAATGTAATTTACGTATTATACATATTTTATGAAAAAAATTATGTCTTATGTAATAGGTCATTAACACAAGCAATAACGCAAGAAGATTTTTGCATGGCTTGTATTTGCATGTCAATATTTCACACAGTAAATTATATTTTACATATTACAAAAACGTATTTATGCCTTAAACAGGAACAGTACAATAAGAAATATTCATTTAAAGTAAAATAAGAAACTGAAAATATAATAAACCACTATCAGAGTATAATACAACAATAATGTACAAAAGGAAACGGGTGCCACTTTATACAAAAAATGCTTTTGCTTGCAATGTTATGAGCATTAATTGTCTTTATTATCTGTGTAACTGTGTAAAACAGCACAATAAAGCTGAAAAAAACATTATGGTGAAACTTATTTAAAAACGTAGGGAAAAAAAGTGTACGTGCGGTGATGTCATCACTGTGCGCCCGCAAAATACACGTGTAGCCGCAGTCAGACCGCGAGGCACAGCGGTGTTTAAATACTGTTCGTGAGCTGATCATATCCAACAGAAATCATGGGTAAAAAACTCAAAGTCGGAAAAACCCGAAAGGATAAATTCTATCATCTTGCAAAAGAAACAGGTAAATGATATAAAGCCGTTTAAATAACAGTATGTGTGTTTATAACATCAGCCCACTGGCCTGTGCTGCGTGTTCGGAGGTTGATCCTAATAAACGTTTGATCAGTAAAATACGACGCAGGCTGTGTTTACCGATATTTGTAACTAAAATAATCCCATGCAAACAATCTGTTTTGTGTAACTATTTCAGGGTATCGGTCCAGATCCTCATTTAAGCTCATTCAACTCAATCGCAAATTCCAGTTTCTCCAGAAGGCTCGAGCTCTTCTGGATCTGTGCGCCGCGCCTGGAGGATGGTGTGTAGACGGATCTAATGCTGTCATTGTGTTGTCATTTATGTCACTAAACTGTGGTTAATAATGGGCCAATGCATTCCCGTACATTCAGGTTGCAAGTGGCGTCAAAGTTTATGCCAGTTTCCAGTTTAATTATTGGTGAGTGTGGATTTCTTAAGAAATGTTCTTTTAATGGTCAATTCCTGATACTGTTTTCAGGCCTTATTGTGTCTGGTTCATAAGTGTGTGTTATTTATTTATATCAAAATGCAATGCCTTGCACAACCATTGAAATATAGTAAGACTTACACATACACTGACTGTTTTGGTCTGATGTCAGGTGTGGATCTGGTCCCGATCAGACCCATTCCGAACGTCGTCACGCTGCAAGAAGACATCACGACCGAGAAATGCCGACAGGTACGTGATGCCTGATTCAGTCTGATCCCAAACAAACCTGTGATGTCATAGCATCATTGACGGATCTCGTCCAATAGGCTCTCAGGAAGGAACTTCAGACGTGGAAGGTGGACGTGGTTCTTAACGATGGCGCTCCCAACGTCGGCGCTAACTGGCAACATGACGCCTTCTCTCAAGGTACGCGAATGTCGTTTTAAATGCAATTTTTTTGTTATTTCGATCAAGTATTTTATTGCTTGTGCTTCTCTGTAGCTAACCTCACCCTGATGGCTCTCAAACTGGCCTGTGAGTTTCTCACCAAGGGGGGGACGTTCATCACCAAGGTCTTCCGCTCCAAAGACTATCAGCCTCTCATGTGGATCTTCCAGCAGTTCTTCAAGAAGGTTCAGGCCACCAAACCGCAAGCGTCCCGTAACGAATCGGCTGAGATCTTCGTTGTCTGTCAAGGTAAATATTCATCCATCCGTATTTGCATAAATATTTACTTTTAAGTGAGATATTAATGTATTTCTACATACTTTTAGGTTTTTTGGCACCAGATAAAATTGACAACAAGTTCTTTGACCCCAAGCACGCTTTTAAAGAGGTCGATGTTCAAGTGAAGACTGTAAAGGAGCTGATAACCACAAAAAAACCCAAGGTAGGTTTGTTTCGAACAGAGATGGCGATAAAGAGGCGAACATTACGAATTGCAGCTTTAAATTAAATGCTTAAGTTTATAATTTCGTTTCTTTGTGAAAATATTCCGTTGTTAGTTTTCTTTAAAACAAAATAATTTTATTAAATTTGAGGTTTTTTATTTAGCATTGTTTTTTGTTTAAACAACATTCGTCTGTTTTGTTTCAGGCTGAAGGGTATGAAGACGGCGACCTCACCTTATATCGCACTTTCTCGGTGACTCAGTTTTTAAAGGCTGAGAACCCCGTAGATTTCCTGAGCAAGGCCAATGAAGTAAGTTTGTATAGCGTTTAATGCTGCCATACAGCTCAGCTGGTAAAACAGCGTTAGCAGCACAAAGGCTGTGGGATCGAATCCCAGGCAGTGCATTTACTGACAAAATGCGTAACTTGAATGTACCATAAGTCGCTTAAAATGTAACTATAACTATAAATGTATTGATGTTTTAAAGAAATTTCTGTCTTTCCTCTAGATAACCTTTGATAACCCAGAGCTGGAATCTCATCCCGTTACTTCATTGGAAATCAAAGAATGTTGTCAGGACGTTAGGGTGTTGGGACGAAAAGAATTGCGGTGAGTTTTTGGCGTAATACATGTTTCTTTCGTGTGAACGATCGTTCTTTTGGTCAAATCTGATTGGCCGTTTCGTCGTCAGGTTGTTGCTGTCATGGAGGTCCAAACTGAGGAGATTCATGGCTAAAAAACTGAAGGATGAAGCCAAACAGCTGGACCAGGAGATCAGGTACTTCATGACATCATAAAGCAGTAACGCGGTTTTTACGCTAGCGTAGCTTCTGGTTGTTTTAACGATGCGTTTTCACGTAGCCTTAGCTCTGGTGACGAGAGCGAAACCGACGTGAAGGAAAGCCGGAAAAAGGTAGCCAAAAAGGACGACGTGGAGAAAACGGAGGAAGATGAGGAAGAAGAAATGGAGAAGAAATTAGCAGAGCTCAAAGCGGAAGAGATCTCGGAGCTCAAACGGTAAATTATCACCACCACGGAAACGATAAGCTGTCCAAACCGTACGTGATGTTCATTGGCTGAACCCAAATGTTGATGTTTTTGTCTGAAAACAGGAGAAAGAAGAAGCTTCTAAAGGAAAGAAGGAAACAGAGGGAGAGGGTGGAGCTGAAGATGGACCTTCCAGGAGTCTCCATAGCTGACAGCAGCGATTGTTCAATGTTTTCACTCAATTCCATCAAAAAAACTCAGGCAAGACCAACAGACAGTTTTTGTTTAATACGTAGTTTAATATTGGGGTCATGGGTTGTAGTTGTTTATGCAAAACCTTTACCATGATCTTATGTGGGTGATTTCAGCCGTCTTCTAACACTTGAAGTATTAAACTTCACTATTAAGTCATCTCACGCCATTTGTGTTACCAACGTAAATTTGATTGGTGACTTTTTTAAAGAAAGTTGTGCTAACTCAGTTTTCGTACCTGTAAAATCTAGTTAAACTTGAGTCATATCTAGACACCAGAATATCAAAAGTTAGGGCTGGAAAACGCAGCCAATCAGAACACCCTAGCAACTACATAGCAACGTGCTAAAGCACTGTAACCATGACAGAACACAACACTAGCATTGTGGCTGCATGTTTTGCTCAAACATTCAATGCTAACATTTTTTTAGAAGTTTAAAGATAAATATTAATGTTTTCTTCCTCAGGCTCTGAAAGAAATCACTCAGGGTGATATGAAAGTGGCCGATGCTGTAGTTGAGGACAAGGACGAGGAAGATTTGTACTTCTCAGATTCTGAAGCCGAGCGCATGTCTCTGGCCTCTGACCTGGACTCAGACGACCTGGAGGAAATCGAGAAAAGAGAGCAAGAGATCGAGAAGAAAACTCCCAAAAAGAAAAAGTAGTTCATCTTTCTTTACTATATTGTGATGTGTGGTTCTGTTTTGTTTTGGCTCATAGTTTCTAGTTTAAAGGGACGGTCACCTAGAAATGAGAAGTTTGTAATTTATTCTCATGTCCTTCCAAACCTTTATGACTTTATGATCTATTTGTGCTTTTAAACTGCAATGTGTGTCATTCATGAAGCGTTTTATTAACTTTTTTTGCGTTTCCTGTAGCGTATCATTCGCAGCTGAGGAGAAAGACGAGGAGGAGGGAAACAAAAATGAGTTACTAGTCGACCTCGAAGGAAAAGACGAAAAAATGGAACGAGAGACCGACTTGTGGTTCAGCAAGGTGCAAATTTCTCGTTTGCCTTTTTAAACTTTAAAACAGAAGCTCGACGTTTCCTCAATGTTCTTATTGTCGTTTACGTTGAATGTCTGCGCAGGACATCTTTGCTGAGTTGGATCTAGACGATGACAAAGACGCTGTGAGGGAACTCAGACAAACTCAGCTACTGCAAAGCAAACAGTCTGAAAAGGGCAGAAAGAGGAAGGCTGAGGAGGTGGAGCCTACCAAACAGGAAGAGGAAGTGGCCACTCCCTCACAGGAAGTGGAGAAGGCGGCTGGAGATGAAGACAGCAGTGACAGCGACTCTGATGATAGCGATGATGAAACGTGAGATTTATAGATTATTTAGACACTTCACTTTTAATAAATACATTTTGTGTAACTGGCTCAATAATGAGGAACATTTTTGTCAACAGAGAAATCGCTCAGATGAAGAAAGCGTCTTTGGCTGCTGGGGCGGTCGGGATGGATGACGACGACCAGTTTCAAGTGGTTCCCGTTGAAAGGACAAGTCAGTTGAGAATGTTTTTTTGCATTTGATATTCGTTAGTAACGTAACGAGATTTGCACGTATTGCTATCGTGAAAATATTGAAATTGTTTGTTCTCAGATAAACGGGCTCGAATTCTTGATCCAGAGGGTCTGGCGCTCGGTGCCATGATCGCCACCTCCAAAAAGAGAACTCGAGACCTGATCGACGGCTCCTTCCACAGGTGAGAGAAGAGCTCAAATTTTCTCTGCATCTTTGTTGTTGACAATATTCGGTCTATAACTTTTGTATTTCCCCTACAATGTGACTTTCTCTTTAGGTTTGCCAACTCTGAGGACATGACAGAAGTTCCGGCCTGGCTTGTTGACGATGAGAAGAAGCACAGAAAGAGGCCGGTTCCTGTCACCAAAGAAATGGTGGAGGAATACAAGATGAAATGGCGGGAAATCAACGCCCGTCCAATCAAAAGAATCGCAGAGGCCAAAGCTCGCAAGAAGAGAAGGGTGAGATTCCAGAGTCCACAAACTAAAATGTCCACAAACTAAAAGGGTTCTAAAGTTTAAAATATGGTCTTCAATTGTTTTTTTTTTGGTACCCATTTAGATGCTGAAGAAGATGGAACAGGCCAAAAAGAAGGCCGAAGCTGTCGTCAACACTGTGGACATTTCCGAGCGTGAGAAAATGGCTCAGCTGAGAAGGTCAGTTTTGGCATCCGCCAATCACATTCCCCGATTTGCGTATCACACAACCCTCCCTAATCACAGTTCTGGTGTCTTGCAGCATCTATAAGAAGGCAGGTGTCGGTAAAGAAAAACGAGAGGTCACGTACGTCATCGCCAAGAAGGGCGCCGGACGCAAAGTGCGTCGCCCGGCCGGCATTAAGGGCGCCTTCCGCGTGGTGGACGGCCGAATGAAGAAAGACACGAGGGCAATGCAGAGAAAAAACCAGAGGGACCACCGCAAAGGTGGGAAAGGCCAGAACAAAGGGCGTGGCATGAAGGCGGGAAAAGGACAACCAAAGAAGAAGTGAATAACCTTATGATGTCACACCTGTGATGTCATTTGAACTGCTGAGGTCATGGCTAACCAGACTGTGGTACTGTAGACTGTACAGTATTGCGGCTGGAACTGTATGTTGGACTGTTCAAAGTTTTGAAAAGAGCTTTTGTTACCCACAGCTCAAACTTTCCTACACTTGATTACGATTAAGGGTATGAAACCGTTGACCAATCAGATCCAGCACAATAGTCTATCAGCGTTTTTCTAACGCTGTATGTTTTGATTTTCAACATACTGTGTTTATGGTGTATGAACTTGTTAATCTTTTGATTGTCTCAATATATGTAAACGAACAATTCTGTTTGGATTTGTTTTAAATAAATATACATAAACTGACAGCTTATGGTTTATTGTCATTGTCTGTGTCCTGGCTGCAAACAAAGGTCTTGTTTGTTATCAGCACACTTTAAAATGCATTTCATTGCATGTTCTTTGAGAACATGAATGGCGTTCTTATTTATTCCCTAAATGGTAAATCAGCCCAATACCGTGTGTGTTTGTGTGCTGGCAAAATGCATTGATGTAGTTTGTGCAAAAAATTCGCATTTAAATCTTGTGTGTAAAATAACAGAAAATTACATTAGTTTCAATGCGGAATAAATGCAGACAGAACAGAATTTAGTTTAAAACATCTGTAAAAATGTTAAAAACATTAAAACCATACAGATTCCTTTCAGCTCAGATAAATTTTAATGGTGTTGCTAAGGTGTTACTAGGGTGTTGGTAGTCACTATTAAAACGCATGTTATTAAATATTTATTAATACACAAAAAATGTTTTTGTATCCAGCTTCAACTCTTTGTCAGATTAATAAAAATGTTTTTAAACGTTATACGTCTAAATATTATGATTAATCACGTTTTGATTTCTGACATTTGTATATATTTTGTAGTAAATGTACTTAGTAATAACTGTATAATATTGTCTGGACTGAAACTATGGTACCACGGAGCATCATTTTATCATTAATAAGCAGTTTTTAAAGCGTTTCAGTGTTTAAATCATTAGCTCTGTGTTCTTTGTATTTCAGGTGTTCTGCAGGTTTTGCAGAACTGACGCTTTTCTGGATCTGAGCATCTTGAATCAATCCTCACAACATTTATCTGAACACACTGAAAGACACTGACTGAAATAAATCGCTCATTTCTGGTTGCAGTGTAAGGCACACACAACGTCTGTAGTTGTGAATGGCAAGTTATGATCCAGCTGTCAGAAAACGTTCTCAGAATGTTGGCTACCGTTATAAAAAAAACATTCTTGCAGTAACAGTAACCAAAGTTTTTGTTAAATATTTATCAAACATTATCAAAACATAGATTGTCAGTGATGCAACTATGCATTAAATCTTTTCTGAACAAAAATTTTTTGGAGTATAAATGATTTTAATGAAACAATCTTTAACTCTTTAAAAAAACATGATTTTGTCATTATCAAAATTTTTTCAATAGAAGTTTATCACAGCCTGTAGGATGAAGGTAAAAACCATTATCACTAGTTAAACCCGCCTGTCACCAGAGTTGACAAAATTAACCCACTTATATCTGCATCACAAATGTGGCAATAAATAAATATTACATTACGATCTCAAGTCATTAAATAAACAACAGAGACGCATTTTAGTACCATTTGATTTATTCAACAATTTTCAAAACTGAGTCTCACAGAGACCATTTCAAATTACACATTAGACAATAGTCCAAACAAAAATTTTTTTTACTGACAAACCGATACAAAAACAAAAGTTCAACACTTTAATAGTGCAATAAACAATAAATGAAACCTGGAATCTTTGCATTGTGGTTATTAGACAGTTTTAATTGAACTATAATGTTGCGATGCCCCTGTACTGAAATGCAACATTGCAGCAACATTTGTGCATATCATGCGCCTCTGAGAATGACAGAATCTGAAATATAAGATTCAGCTAATTAACATGCATTAGCGACATTCCCGGAAGAAATGTATTAAAACGCTTCCTTGAAATTCCCTTGTGGAATTGATGCATGTCAGTTCGCCACATGCGTTA
>JAZGTK010003131.1:0-28464 GCA_036877625.1 Ambastaia sidthimunki | reverse complement strand
ATTGCACCTGCCAACAAAGAATAAACGTGTTTAATGTTGGAAAATTATTGTTCTATATTTAGCTGGCGAATAGTTAAGATGAATAGAACACTTTCAGTAGGATTATGCTGCCCTCTACTGGTTAAAATCTGCTTGTGGTTTGATTAAAGTTATGCGTAAATACATTGTAATTGTTCACAGTGAGTTTGAGTTTTTCAAATAGGGCAAATATTATGTATAATATTTGTATTATAAAAACATAATACAAATGTTTTACAAACGTTTACATTTGGGATATCACTGGATTGTGGCTGTATGTGTTTTGGCAGGTCTGGTTGCTAGAGATGAACTGTAATCCAGCCCTGCATACAAACTGTGAAGTATTAAAAGAAGTTATTCCCAGCACAGTCACAGAAACCCTCGGTGAGTTGTTTAATTCAATGAAGAACAGCTGGAAATATAGTTAATATGTTTTCTTATATATAACTATTCAGACAAATAAAATCACAATCAACTTATTACATTTAGATCAGTTCTAAGCAAACCAATGTTTTAAATGCAACATATCCACAGTGTGAAATTTCACTTCATTCTAAAAAACTGTTCTGATTGGTTGACATGCTGTAGCGCATGTGCGAATACTGTGGGAATTCATTGCGTGTGATGGAGCATGATCAAATGAGGTGTGACAACACTCATCTGTAGATGTGACACAGTGGCATCCTTCCTTTTTTAGATCTAGCTTTGGAAATCTTCAACAAGTCTTGCTGTGGGCTGAAGCTGTTGCCTCTACACAATCAAAAAGACTTTGTATTGCTGTATAATGGTGAGAGTACGTGTATTGGCAGGCAAAAATCCAAAACTTCAAGACCCCTCTCAACCCTCAACCCAAAGAGCAACTCCAACCACAATATCGTCAACAAAACACACACATCTGCTGCCATGGCAACACCAACATGGAAATCAACTAATAGGGGCACCAAGTGTCCCATTACTGGTGCTGCAACAGAAATTCCAGCCAGCCATCCTACTGCCTCTGTTTGGTCCAATGTCAGCCCACCTTCACAGCAGCCAGATAAACAACCTTCAACCGTAACGCAGAAGACTCTGATATCCAGAGCTCAAGAAACCAATCAGCTCAGACCGCACCACCCCAAACCTGTTCGTACTCGTGTGGAGTTGCATCTCAGCAAGTGCACCTGGCAAGAACCTGCGGAGATCTCCAACCTTAACGTACCTCCAAGAATGGTGCCTGTGAGAAGTGCTATCCGGTCTCTGTCTACACCAGCTCTGAGCAAAAACTCAAACTCCACACAAAGACTTGGAGGCCGGCAGGTGGACAATATGGACCATATGAGACGCAACCTAAAGATGTCCAAGATTTATTTGGCTCAGGTGGACAAGAAAGAGGCCAAGCAGAAGATTGTGGATGAAGAACTGAGCTAGAAGTTTGACCATTCAACAGTGAACATGTGTTAGTGGTTTCATCTCAGAATAATGTTAATCTGAGCTACAGTAGCTTCTGTGTATGACTGATACTCATCACTATCATTTTCACAATAAATTGCCATAAATTCTTAAATGAAGTTTCAATGAAGTGATTCAAAAAATATGCAACGATGCAATACAGAGTGTCTTTAACCTTTTCACTAATGACTATTTACAATACTCAAGTACCTTATTGCATTTATAAGCTAACTTTTATTTAAAGTATAATAATTAAATGTTATGCTTTCTTAAGCAAATAAAGTACCAAATATATGGTACTATTACTGTACCATATAATACAGTATATTATTATATAATGTAGTAACAAAACTATCCATTTTCGAACATTAATTATGATACCTCGTAATGCCGAACAACTTTGGAATGTGGTGTTTGTTCGACAATAACTAGTCTTAAAGGAGCCTCACTGTTCTTGTTTATGAGATTAGTTCATTGTGTTCTTTTGGACTAGCATTAAATTCAAAGCAACAGAGTGTCTGTGGCATTATACATGCGGCCACAAAGCCCTCCTTCTTCCTCCATCTGTGGCGAATGCGACAAAACAAGCGCTAAATTACACCTCTAGACCCTCCTCACCACCAGTAAACACAACGTGCAACAGTCTCATGTTCAGCTGCAGTTTGTTGTTGTGACTACTTTCTGGTATCAGACTTCTCAAGCTGTAATTATCTTAAATGTGATTTGCTTCATCAGTCCTGCACTGCATCCCTTGAGCGTAAAAAGCAGTTGAAACGGGTTTTGTGTAACTCAATCAAGAGATGAAACTGTTGAAGAGTGAGGTGAGGAAGTTGTGTTGGCCGCGGCTACGTCACCATCTCACCACTGTACTAGCAACAGGAAGAAATAGTGCAGCATTTGTGCCAGTTGTACATTGTTCCACACAGTTCGTTTGAAATTGTTTTGGTTGCACTTAAATTGTTTATTTTGTTCAGTGTCTTTTACCTCAAACAAAGAAGGATAGACCCAGCTTCTCCTCTCCAGACTTCTGTGTGCATCAGTATCAACACTGCACCTTACTAACACCCCAGTGGCTTTTGGGGTGTGTGGGGGGGTGACTGAAGCTTAAGGGCAGATGGTCCTCAGTGTGTAGCTTTAGAGGAGAGGCCATTAGGGCAGTGTGTTTGAGAGACCGAACAAGCATTGGAAAACAAGGAGAGGTGAAGAGACCAGAACTATGGGATGCTGCAGTGTGACCCAGAGGCACATGGGAACTGATGAAGTGGGGCCGGATGAGATTGAACTCATGGAAATCGGCAATGCAGGGTAAGAGTCTGACTGCAACCACGGTTGTTTCTTGGAAACATGCAGTTGTGTTGGAATCCAGACTCCTGAAAAACAAGTATATATATATATAAAAATGTTACTTCCTCATTTCTGAGTAATATTGGACGAGTTTTAAAAATAACGGAGGGTTAAAAAAAGAACAAGGATGTTTGTTGTTTGTAATTACGAATTTTAAATTAAGAGTATAAAAGTAGTTGTTGATGAAGTTAAAACTGGTTAAACTGTGAATTTTTGCCATTAAACATTGAGGTTGACAATATTTTCAAGAGGATGTTATTAACAGAGACTTGCTTCGTTTCAGTTTCAGCCAGTAAGTGCAGTACGTGATTTCTATACTTCAAAGTTTCAGCCTGGACACGTTGTTCAGTGTCAGTTGATGCCACCTTCCTCATTTCTACTTATTTCTGTCAGTCTGAAAATGTACAAAAATGCAAATCGATGACATCTGATGAAATTGCACGAAACTTCTTGTGCAACTTTATGGTTATCCTCCTCATAATGATAGTGTTTACCACTATGGGCAGCGTTCATGCTGCTACAGATCTCATTAGAACCTCTCGTACAACAAATGAGGCAGAACTAATGCAGCTAGTATAGCTAATTAAAGGAGGGAAGTGTGTTTGAACAGTCTGGTGTCTTACACTGGGCTGGAAGCCTCAATCCTCTCATTAGAAGACTGTAGGGATTATAGTGGGAGTTAATCAGAGCTCATGGGCTTTATGTGCCCAAACTAACAGAAGAATGGGGATCAGACAACAGTTCAATCTGCAGAAATAGACGCATCTGTTTGAAATCTAAGAATACACAGATACACACATGGCACTTTTGTCAAAAGCACAAGAGTGCAAAAAAAGTGAGATTGGAGTAATAAAAAATATTTTTATTATGGGGAAACAAAATTGGATTCAATGAATGTAGATAATAGAAATTAGCCCACAGAGGGTCAGATGGAACGTCTGACTGTCTTTCAGCACCCACAGTAAGCTGATTATGTCTGGGTACCCCCAGCAGGCTGGGTGGGTAGATGGAACAAGAACAAGAGGAACTGTGGGGGTCTGGAGATGAAACTTTTGGGAGTGAACCTACTCTGAAGTGTTAGTTATGCATTTTCGCAGGCATTGAAAAGTGACCTATTTTTATTTGCTCAGCACTGTAAAGTAACAACTTCTCATTTTGTAGCAAGCTCAAGCCCAGTGCATAAACAATCACATGACCTAAACATTCAGCTATGACCAAAATTCTGTTTACACTTATTTGATCATACAATTCAGAGCACAACAATTTGTATTGCATTCTGATTTCCTGGATAATATGGTTTGACACTGTTTAGCGACCTGCTGTTTCAGGCTCTGGAGTCTTGCTGAAAGCAGGCTACAGATTTCCACAATGAACAACACAGATGAAGGTCATCATTGCAAGCTCCAACCGTCCATAAGAAATGACGCAGATGAAGATCCTTATCACTGTCCCTCTGTGAAGCACCTAAAGCAAGAGGTAAACCAGTAAACAGGAAGTGAGCGAGGCAATTGTTTTTCTGCAGAATGTTTTGGGGGAGGGGCTTATTTGATTAATATCTATTTAGGTAGATTTAGTACCCGAACATATGGCCCGTATAGTATATACTGCATTTCCCAAAATATGAAAATTATAAAATGGCTGCAACACATACTGCATTTTTGCTGACATAAATTTGAAATAAATGTTCATGCATTAAAAATGACAAAAAGAAAAAGAGTTTGTATCTTCTTCATCTGCATCTGTGTCTTATGCAAGAACCCAGATCCTGTCTCTGCAAGAGTGATGACACAGCAGTCCAATTCACACGTATGTCTGCCTATCTAGCTCCATTTGTTCAAAAAGAAGTTAAAATAGATCTTGCAGAGTCTATACAGATATGCATGACTGTCAAATTTGTGATGTTTTTACAGCTGGTTTCTGTTTCTCAGCTGGTTCTTTGGGGATGGACAAAAGACGACCTCCATCACAGGGTATACACTCAACCAATCAGAGATTGGGAAGGGCGGGCAGCACACACCTATGGAGACATTATTCATTCATCATCTGTGTATTTACACAGTGGATACACAAAGGTGATAATACATAAATGTATAATGCTTTACATAGAAACCGCATAGTTCAACAGAGTTACTGCTATAGCTGCACATTATCTGCAAACTATATGTCACATTTTTTAGTTGAGTGTCTATTATATACAGTACTTTATGACTTTTGTTTACAGGCTATGAGTGAAAGATACCTGGTTTTATTCTCCTTCCATTTGTTAATCCTGGCTTTGGACAGTTCAACTCATGATTTTATTTATGAGGTAAGCATCTGTCTGACTGTTAGTATTGAAGAACTATGAAGTTAGAATTTGTGTTTTTTGGCTTTAAGTCTGTGTGCATCAAGTTTGCAACAAGTTAATCTATATAGTGTACTTATATTTAGAGAGTAAACACATTTAAAATGTTGACTATATGTCCTGCTCAAGCTTTCTGTGCTTGAGCTTTCAATAGTGAAAACGTATACACAAAAATGAAAGCTAATGTTTATCAAGCTAACAGGTAACATTCCCATAACATTGGTTAATGTTCTGTCAAAGTTATCCAAAAACTTTCATACAGCAATGTTAGTAGAATGTTATTTTAACATTATATATCGATAGTTAAAAAAATGTTATTCTTAGGTTGTTAGTGGAATGTTTTAAAAATGTTACAGAATGAAAAAATGTTGGATTAACATTCTTATAACCAAGCAGTAACGTTAATACAATGTCTAAAAAACTGGACATTTGAACGTTCCTTGAACATTAAAAAAAAATGTATATATATGTTTTTGTTACTTAATGGAAGTGTTAGGGAAACATTCTCACAACCTAAAATTGTTAGCTGGGTAATGCCATGAACTTCCACCTCTCATTTCCTCATGCTGTATCTCCTCACAGGGCATTCTTCCTCTTTCTGCTATTGAGGTCCGTCTGATCCCTCAGCAGGACTCCAATTCTCCACATATGTTTGAGATTAGCGGTGAGAGCTTATATCATCCCCTCATGAGGTCAAAATGTCCTGATTATAGTAATATACTGATTCATGAAATGCCCTACAGGGCCTATGGTGGACTCCAAGATCTTCGTTTGTGCCAGTGCTGCAGAAACAAAAGTTTGGATGGAGAACATTGAGGACAGAAGATACAAATGCCTGCGGCAGCAGCTCAGCCCCTCTCATAGTGCTCTTTCATATCTGGTACATTTTATTTAGTATTTTATACATTTTGGTAAATCAATGAACAGTTTATTCTTGCCAAGAGAACCATAGAAGAACAGTACAGCTGAACTATCTTCATTTAAAAGTTGGAGTGACATTTTTCCTCACTGTTCCAGATACCATGTGATGAGAGCTGGAAGAGGGAGGAGCTTAAAAGATACTTACTGCGGTCTCCCATACTGCAGTGGGAGGGGATGCCCATTCAACACATGGGCTATCCAAAATACATTTCACTGGTGCATATTAGCAGCAGATACTCAAAGGTTAGATACTGCTAAGTTAAACTATAGTTAGAGAGTGTTATTTATGTAATCCAGAACAGTACTAAACAGTTTTCTTTCAAACAGCAGGAAAGGATCTTGCTGGGGCCTCAGGAACGCCTGCTTGTGCTGTTTCCTTGTGATCTGCTCATTCTGTCCATTGACTGTCAGCGTGTTCGTGTGAAATATGAGGTAAAATGACCTCAGTTTGTATGTGGTGAACTTTATTTGCCCCGTTTTCGAGTCTACTATAAATACATTTTGTTCCAACATCACTAACTGACACTGAGTCATATCATGGTTTCATAATAAAGGGTCGGTTACCACTTAAGAGTGTCAAGGCTCTGGAAAGGTCAGCACTGCCTGGCAGACTGGAGTTTGAACTCACAGGTATGTTTCAGTCAACAGTATCATACTTGCAGAACTTTTTTATCTGTGCATCTGCCTGTTAGCCCACCATGACACTTAGATGTGCAACATTAGGATACAAATCTGGAGAGGCTAGCAAAAGCAAGCTAGTTTAAAAGTATAAGATCCCACACTCCATTCAGAGCCCTGTACCCTGCCTTTAAATGCTTGTAAGCCCAAGGCCTTAGTTCCTTCTTTTCTACTTGTTATTTATTATAAGTTTCTTGTCATTCAAAAACTATTATTTTTAATTAGACAGTATGATAAGAGGGGCCCAAGAAAAGCCTTTTATTGTATTGCATATGCATTGGGCCCTGTGAATTTTAACAGCAACCATGTCCTTAAACAACAGGCCTGTCACTTATACCAGTGGCAGAGGAACTGGTTTATGAGAGTAATGTTTATAGGCCTACTGCTGAGTGCTGCTGTGTGAACTTCCCACAGTTACAGCAGCCACAGCAACAGACTTCATAACACTTTTGTGGCCTCTGGCTACAGGCCTTTGTATAAAGGCACGTAATAAACCCCTAGTGTTTTTACTCTATTATAGCAGTTGTCCAGAGTTTGCTGGCATGACGATATATTGGACCTTCATAAACCTTAAGACAACCGAACATTTCGTCTGTGTGACCAGTTAAGAGTCAGAAATCAAGTGATCTGTTGTAATCGCAGATCTTATGACTCACCGTCACAAAATAGCCATATGATAAACACACTCAGTCTGGCTTCTCAGTGTTCCTCCTACTGCATGTATTTTGTTTAACCACTAATAAGGCAATAAGCCAAGTTATGTAAAATGACTTTGACTCAAAAACAGTCTTGATTAAAATGTCGCAAGCTTTTTATATAAAGAAACTACAGTTAGAAATTTAGATAAAATAGAAAAAAGTAAATTAGAAACCCTAAATTGGCGCATGGATGCTTCATGTTGGTTTGAATAGATCTGTTTCCGACAGAATTTAAACCACACAATAATTTGAAACAAGTCCAGTCTGTTTTGTAAATCTGGGGTTAATGTGATTTCCAGGTGAATTAATGGAACCTCTGCTAGTCTCCTGTATTTACCCTGAGGACTATCAAAGCTGGATCTTCCAGTTGCAACAGGTAAAGCAGGAGCCTTTAAAAACTGATTCTGTTCATTTACAGATTCATCTTAATTAATGAGTTAATGATTCGTATGATAGAGCAAATAAACACAGTTTACACAGATTTAAATATAGCCAGAAACTCTAAGCAGAACATTAAATCTTAAGCACATTAACATGCAGTTTTTCATCTCCCGCAGCCTGAAAAAGTGGCAGATTCGTTGCCACATCACACGCCTCCACCTATCATGCCGAAAAAGCGCAGAAGCTGAGGACACTGTGAATGACTGGACGGAGTTTATCTGACACGTCACAAATACTCCATCGCTCATTGTGGTCAATGAATGCTGCTGATGACAAACAGACATTTACTATGAACCGCATTTTACAAGCTACAAATCTGAGCACAGCTTTGTGAGATACGCAGAGAAATATTCAATAGCTAGGAAACTGTACAGACCATTCTGTTAGTCATTTATTTCCATATATTTCTGTTTCTGATTGAGGACACACATGCACGCATTGGTGCAAAGCTGTTTAAGATGTAATAAATTACATTAATTAGCTCTGGGAGTCCAGACATGCATTTCTATCTCTTATCTCCCAACTGCAGTATCTTTTTACATCAGCTGGAAACTCTTCAAGACTGTTTAAGGTAGAATAGCCATCACAAATAAACGCTTCAAAAGAGCTGCTGTAAAAAGTGACATTTATGTTTCAACAGCATCTTTGAAATCTCTGTGATTTGCTTCCAATACGCCACAAGTAAGCCTTTAGGTTTACTGCGAACCTTTTCAGAACCCAGGACAAAATGTGTATAGAAAATTTACATATCCAGCAGAGGGCATGTTTTTGCCAGGTAGCAGTTATTCTTGGAACACAATCTGTTTTAAACGTATCCAAGTTTCTGAGGTTTTACCTCGTGTGAGGTCTTTTGTTAGTGGCAGGTTTATAGATGTTTATATTTATGAATTATAAGGAATGACCTCATTCTGTGTGTGTTAAACACATCTGGTGTGTTAGGTGTTGTCGCTGTTGTATGTATATCTTGTCTTTTATCATTGTTTTTGTGCAAATGGCATGAACTTTCATGTGCTCAGGAAAGACAATGACCCAGCTAACAGATAATGTTCTGAGAACATAGGCTAACTTTCAGTTTGCATTTATTTGTATAGCGCTTTTCACAATTCAAAGCTGCTTTACAGAAAATGAAATTTGAACATTCTCTAAAATGTTTTTACAGTAAAGTAGAACTTTTTAAATGCTATATATCATATATATAAAAAACCTTATTCTTAAGTTGTTAGGAAAAGGTTCCAAACTTTTACAGAATTAAAAACTTTGAATAATGTTCTTAAAAGCAAACATTGATTTTAACTGGATGTTTTATTGTTCTTAAAACGTTTAAGATAACATTTTTAATGGAAACTTTAGGGAAACATTCTTTTGTGGCAAATTTTGTTTCATTTGCTCTTTGACATCAAACGTTGTTTGCCAGTTTATTATCAAACGCAATTAAACTCTAATGAGAAATTATAATTAAACTCTGAGGAATTTGGAATAATTAAGCTAAAGTTCTAGAAAATTGGAAAAATCAGACACCCAACGGCAGAGCCAGAAGGAAACTAATCTTTTCCTTCACTAGTTTTCTCAGGCTCTCTGTCACCCCTATTCTTTATTTATGGACTCACTCCTTCCTTTAAGAAAACAGAAGACAGTAATTAAGCAGGTGAGGATACACAGACAAAACAGTAAGTTTAAACTTTGACCCAGATACACCATATCTGTGTGTAATGTGTAAGACCCAGGACAGACTTTTTTGAACATGGCCCCCACAAACACTTTACTAAAAAAATGGATTAAACATAATTGGAAAGAAACCAGAAAAACATTGAATAGTTTTAAAATATTGAAAGGTTTTTCCAGATTCATGGTTTATCAGACTTTCATCTTGATAGAAAGCTTGCTGTGAATTGTGAGAAATAATAAAACTGTTTTTTGTGTAGTTGCACCTTGTGGACAGTAGAGAGCAGTGTTGTTAGGTTTAACTTTTGCCCTTATGCCGGGTAAGCAATTTATTTCTTTGCGCTATTTATGTGACCAGTATAAACTGTATGTAAAGTTATTCAGTGCAGTTAAACTGGACAGCATGCACACCAACATTAACGTCAGCTGGTTGTCAGCTTTCCTTGATAATTATACTGTAAGAATTTAAACCCCTGCTCGACCTTGACTTCATTAATATTGTGTTGTGCAACGACGCAGGGAACATTTTCATGCTTGAATTACGACAGGAGCAACGGAGACAGAAAAATGCTTTAATAAACTAGATAGATAGATAATTATCGCAGCAATGCTGTAGCAAAAATTACCCTGAAGTGATGCGTTCTTGAACCTTGTGTAAAGGGAGATAGGAAATTAAGTAGAATGACAGATTATTGGCCCATAATGAATATACGATGAAGACTAATTTAAAATTTTGATTTACCTAATAATTAATGCAGTTTGTCTCTTTTGAGCATATTTGTTTTATTTCAGTAGACATTGGTGGCAAACCACGCATAAGTGCAAAGCATATAAAATGAATACAAAATGTTTCAGTGAGATGTAATAAATTGCTTTAATTAGAAATGCATTCCTGGGCCTCTGGAGTCCGTCTCTTATCTGTCTCTAACCGCGCTTCTTTTCTGCAGTCTTTCACTCTGATTTACAGCAGTTGGAAACCATTCAAGGTTTGTAGAACAGCTGTGACAAAGAAGCTATTCTACTTACCTTGTACCCGGCTGCTTTATTGCCCCATGGGATATGAGGTGAGTCTGGAATGAAACTCGTGTTTATGAGGCATTCTTTGTTGTAGCTGTGTGCATTGTTACAGTAAGGCTGCTTTACACAGGATCTTAAGGCTCGGCATAAGGCGTTTTCTTATTTGTCACAGACAACTCGAGACCTTTCTGGTTATAACATATGCATTTATTTTATTTACATAGTCACCATAAAGGATTATATTTCAAATGTGATTTATAGAACATGCTCAGGATATCAGGACCCCACAAAGAAATTGCCCAATAAAATCTGCATTGCGAAACACAAAACCAAACGGCAGTATCATTGATATAAATAACATCATTTTAAAGTTTGCTATATTTCCTACTATGCCAACACGATTAAGTAAATAATCCTCTATAGAAGACTGGTGGCATAAACTAATTTATGTTTATGTATGTTGCAATAGCAGCATCAGTCACAACGTCTAAAATTTGGTTCCAACATGCCACTAGCAGATTGAGCTTTTCTGTCTGACTGGTGAATAACACCATCAGAACTCCTCATAAAAAACACTTGTTAGTGAAATGGCTGATACATCAACTAAAACTGAACTGAACACATTTGAACTGGATGTTATTTTGTTACACATTTTATCAGAGTAGCCTATATGATGAGCCTGGGCCAGCTGTGTTTGCTCAGCACCATATGCTACATGCAGAAACGACACATGCTAGTCATAGCGAAAGAGCTAGCAACAAAAAAAACAAAGTTAATACAACTTGAAGAGCCAAGCTTAATAATCAACTGAAGTGCAAAACTCTTGATAACCACGTAATTCAAAAATGCAATGCATAGCTTTTTTTTTTCTATCTGCAATACATTTTAGAAGAGAAGATAAACATCTACAAGTTATACAGTTTAACTTACTACAGCTAGAATGTTAGCCATTGGAATTTTAAATAAATCACTCGGTATCATAAATTCGCTCTGGTTTGGTGAAAATGTTGCAGTGATGTTTGTTCCATACTTAAAGGTCTTAAAGAGTCTCTCCCACAAACTTTTGTGAGACACACTTAATGCGAATGTTTTCACGGAGGTTTCGCAAACGAGCACTGCGGCTTGTGATCTCCTCCACGTATGCTTTGGGGAACCAGCCCCTCTCTCCATCCGACATGCGGATCCCATCTACCCATCCTGTGAACAGAAAACGTGACAAAATATATATCTCTACTCCCTCTAAAATGTCCTCTAACTCCCCTCAGTAATAAATAGAGTGTACCCAGGAGAACAGAAATGATTTTCTTACCGTCACTTGTAATTGTTATAGCTTGAAGGATGTCTGCCTTCTCCAGTGTTAACTCGTCATGTTCCTGAGCCTGATAGCTCTTGATGCACTGCACCTGAGATAGATCTTTACAGACACATGCAGAAAAACAATGTTGAGATCTTTTGTAGACAAACATCAGCCATATCGGAAAGCATACAAATGGCTAAATGCTGATGACTGATAAGAAAGCACTTGTCAATGGATTTGCCAAAGTTAGCAAGGTTTGTGGAGTGAAATCTTTAAAGGTATTAGGAGTTTTGTTTGAGGCACTTTGTAGCAAGTAAACAGGATATCCTTGAGCAGAATGTTCTGCTTTGTTTACAAAGTTATGTTAGTATGAAAGTGATGACTTTACATGTCAGACAAAACAGCCCCCTTTTCAAAGAACAAGTAATGTTCACTTAGTCACATAGAGTGGGACTTTCAGTCAGTATAAAGTCTGGCCCACACAGCAGCTTATTCTGGAAAAAAACTCACCTACT
Organism: Ambastaia sidthimunki; assembly: GCA_036877625.1. Taxonomy (NCBI): domain Eukaryota; kingdom Metazoa; phylum Chordata; class Actinopteri; order Cypriniformes; family Botiidae; genus Ambastaia; species Ambastaia sidthimunki. The sequence goes on along the minus strand of JAZGTK010003131.1, from coordinate 16,101 downwards.
CACTGGCATGTAAAGCCACCAAACACAGTCAATTGTTTGAAAGCCATTTAGCAAACAATGTTTAATCTGAAATGTAGTCATATCAGGAACGTACACACCATCATTCTCATTGGTCTGTTCAATAGCTTCCTTTGGATTGGAGGGAAACATGGCTGTGATCCACCTCTGTTTACTGCTCCTATATATAAAAGAGAATGTTCTTCAGTTATATGCATCCTTTGAGGACTCACTGCTTTGAGGAGCACTAACATCAATTTCTCTTGGACAGGTTTATGGATGTTAATATGTGTGAATGATAGGGATTGTCCTCACTCTGTGGGTGACTTGAGCAGGATCTGGTGTTTCAGCTGTTGTCCCTCACATAACTGCAGATAGAAGATAAAGCCTGAGATTCCCTGAAGTTTCTGGCTTAAATCTTTCACCTTGAGGTCCTCAATTTTTGCATGTACAAAGACCATGAACTTCCATGTGCTGTGACAGTAAAGAAAATTGTTATAGCTTTATGTAAACAATACAATAATATTTAACATCTCAAGACCAAATGACATTGTTTGCTAGTTTATCATTTTTAATATAATAGTTTTTTCAGTTTGTTGCCCATTCTCAATAAACTTACTCTTTCCTTCGGGACAGCAGAAGACAGTCATTAAACAGGTGGAGGTACACAGGCCTTGTAGTAAGTTTAAACTTTGACCCAGATATACTCAAGTTTTGTGTGTCAACCTCTAATAGTTCACCATGTTTGACTAGCCAGCGAGACTGAGAGATGAGAGGAAAAATCTAGAACAAAAGAAAATGAACATCATATTATTGAAAGTTTAAAGTACACATGCTTATATGTTTCAGGATGCCAATAGAAAAAGCATCAATTAAAAAACCCTGTACGCCTCTTAAAATACCCTGTAGGTTAATTAATAATGCAATGTTTCAAAATATCTTAATAAAACCACATTCTAGGACATCATCACATACTGTACATCCCATACAGAAATAGCTCAGAGAATAAATAAATTTAACATGGTGGAAAATGCGAGAAATGTTAATGGTACATAAATTTACGTTACATTCAATACTAAAAATAGTCAATTAGTTCAATGTCATTTTAACTGCAAATTCAACTGTTGAAACCAAGTCAACAGCCTATGTAGGCAGGCAGTAGGAATAGAGCTAATGTATACAAACATTGTACTTTCTATGTTTACCTAAACATAAAAGTATTAAATGCTTAATATTACATGCAAGTACCTTGCCCTCAAAGTGAATTTTCTTATTTAGATGAATTAGTTCCTCCATCCTCTTCATAGACTGTACACTGGAGTTACATTCCTTTATAATCTAGTGTGGACAGATGAGGGCTTTAATTCATTGAGCGCGTGTTCATGTTTTTGTAAATCATTATAAAGGCTTGGCTTTGCCACTGTTGCTCTCTTACCTTTTTAAGCTCATTAAGTGCTTTGGTGGCTGTGTCCTCATCTCGTGATCCAGGAGTTGTTCTTTTCAGAATATTCTACAATGAACACAATACACAGAATTATATTATGATATACCGTCTGTGAAATAAGTTGATGATTCTTCTAAGGTTTGATGGCAGTTGTCAACATTTATGACAGCATTTAGTAAACAAATGAAAGAAAAATGTCTCTCTGTGATCTGGTAACAAGTAAACAGCAACGTGTCACACACACATGACAGCTTGTGTTCAGATCACCCTAGATGGATGGTATTAGCAGGTGTAAAACAGGACCTGCATCACACCATAAACACTGTCTTGTTTGGCTTTGGATGATGGCATACCTCCACCAGCATTTTGAGGCGTGTAATTCTTTGAAAAGGAAGGATGAGGAACGATGTAAGAGGAAGCCTTTGGCATATTGGGTCTTCTTCCAGGCGGGCAAGGATTCCAGGGAATTTGGGATTCTCTTGTCTAAGAAACCACAAAGCAAATGTCTGAATCTCTTAAATATTGTTCACACCATGTCTACTTTGGCGTTGACTGTAAGAAGATAAGTATTCTTGTAAGTGACATGCTACTCATGAAATGCTTACAGTAGCCGTTGATAGGTCTGTTCCTGATAAGCTTGATTGGTGACATAAGGCAAATAAACCCTCCTTAGAGCAGGACAGTGTTCAAGGACAATGTCACACACATCAAAACGCAAAATGTCCCCTTCTAACCTGTGCTCCAGATCTTGAAGAAACCTATGGAGAAGGAAATAGATATGGGAAAGGAGAATTGAGGTACAGATAGTGTCAATATCTTTCAAAGATAGCAAGTTTTTGTTCCCTCACCTCTCACTGACTTCTTTTACATCTGGCAGTTTGGAGAACAGCCACTGTCTCTCCTGTGTGCCCAGACACTCACAGAGTTCAGAAGACATCATAAAATGGTCAACTGCAATAGATAAGCTACGTATGTATGAGGCCTCTGAGGTCACCAACTCAAACTTTGCCTGAAATGGGAAAAGAGTTCTTAGCTAAACATACTGGTAGATAAAGGATCTTTACTGGTAGATAAAGAAACATATCCTAAATATAAAGTCACCTCCTGTAGTTTACGCTCTTCGTTACTGAAGTTGTCCAGTTGTCCACTGGATCGAACATCAGGAATGTCCTGCCAAAGTGAGAAGGCGGAGCCACGTGATGAACGAAATGAACTGGATGGGGAGAGGTTGCCAGGTGACACTGAATCCCCCCTTTCTTCATCAGTTCCAGGCTCTGCTCCTTGCTGTCTCTGTATTTCTCTGTTAATAGCAACATCACTGTATTCCTGATACAAAATCACTGAGGGAGAAAAAGAAAATGGTTAAATTAACGTGTGTATCAAAAATATTTAAATTTCTAATCCCTCATTTAGCGGACTTACAGTTTGGCAGGAATCGTGATAGACGTTTAGAGGTACTATGAGGACTGCCTCCATCCTCATCAATGGAAACCTTTCTCATTCTGTGAAGAACAGATCGTAAGTAAATAATGTCATATTCCATTTATTAAGATGTTCTTTGTCTGTGATTGACTGAAGCACCTTTGCTTGGAGATCTTCCTTTGAACATGCAGGTTACAGTCAGCAGAGGGCAGTGGTGGCGCAGACCCCACAGGACTGTGTGGTGCACTGTCACTTGATCCCCCTGAGAAGCGCTGTCTAGAGTTGGGTTTGTCTACAAACAGAGAAGAGAGCGAGAAGGTATACAAAAGGGTAAACCGGAAAATTTAGCACCAAAGTGTTATAATGACATCACGGCACAAAAAAGTCTTTCATTGAGATAATCAACCCTGATGAGTCACTTACAGTCTGGGCTGAGGTTTCCAGACAGGTGGCGGTCCCGGGAGGCCACGCGAGCAGAGAGGGACTTGCCCAGCTTAAGAGTGAAGGAGTTTTTCCTCTGTGAGAGTTGCAGGCGGGAGATGAGCTCAGAGGCAGAGAAGCGCCGGCGCTCGTTGTCTGCTGAGCGAGAACGTGAGAGAGGCAGCAAAGTCCCACTGTTAAGGGCAGGACCTTCGAAAGTCCCACAATCCCCTAGTTCTAGTCTCTGCCTCCCCCCATCATTTACAGCCCCATCTAATCTGGCAGCCTCCTGAGGAGAATCTAAGGAGGATTTTGAAGGGATTGGTAAGGAAAAAGAAGATAGTTCTTCATCTAGCCCTGGGAGAGGGCTAGAACTCAGGGACGTGGGTATAGTAGAACCCACCATGCCAAGCCCTCCTTCTACAAATGATTCAAAAGATCCTGGTAGCATGTAGTCACATTCCAGACCAGGGCTGCTTAGAGGTCCATCACTCAGAATATCTGGAGAGTACACCCTCATCTTACGCCCTGTTAGCGACATGAAACATTAAGTGTGGAAGTGTTTTAGGATTATGTTACATTCATCTAAATTCATTTTCCAATGAGACAACAATATTCCATTAAAAACACAAACTTTGGTATTACAGCAAGAATTGTCTATATAAAATGTGTGTTGTTAACTGACAGCTATGTGCTATTCAGTCTCAAGAGTGATGCAAGAATCCTTGCACTGTGACAAACTCTCTGTTGTAATGCAGGAGTGTGGAAGGTATGTGTCCTGACCCATCTAAGTGAGGCTGGCACTTACTTATGGACTTCTCCTTTAAGGATCCCAAGGAGGTGCGTCTCTGTGGGAGAAATTGTTCCAGATTTGGAAGATCTGTGGGGGAAGAGGGAGAACTTTGGTGCTGAATTTCCAATGAGTTCCTTTCCTCAGGGATATATGTAGGTGATAAAGGCAGAAACAAGCCTCTAGAATTGAGACCCTTAATTCTTGGTTCAGACAGTTCCTTTACTGTCTCAGGTAAGTCATTAATGGGTGTCCAGATTTGATCCTGAACCACCTCCACATTATTGCTGTCATAAGTCAAATAGTTGTCCAGTGTTGGGTTTGTACTCTCGTTCTTGGCCAAGTCAGAGGGCCTGTTTCCATTGCATTTAACGGGCTCATAGCAAATGGAGGACCTGCGCTTTTCTAGTGTGCATGATTGGAAGCCATTAGTGCTAGGCTCCTGAAGGTCAAGGAAGGCCAGTGTCTCCTGTTGACACACAGCAATGTGTTGATGCTGCCGCAGGTGAGGCCTGCTCTCCCGAGAGTCGCTCAGAGCCTGGGTCTCGACTGAGCCTGGAAACCACATGTCGGAGCTCTCGCCTCTGCAATGGAACGCTTGGAGGTGAGGCTGAAAATCAAGGAGAGGAGAGAATCCATAGCCAGGGAGCATGGCTCAGGAGGCACATGGGTACTGCAAAAGAGATAAGGACAAAGAACATAATATATAATATACCTCATGTATTAAATTGTGTTGACAAGTATACACAAAATTATGCACAAATAATTTTGTATGCCAATTATACTCAAGTTTTCTCTTGCTTAACTTTTATTTATTAACAGCTCAGATAATTTGGTCTTAGTTTAAAAAGTGTTTGTGTTCATTTTGAAATCTTTGCTTGTAGACTTTGATATTGTCAATGGAGTTGTTGTTGAGATATCTTCTGAAACTCTTGTGGAGACACATAGTGAGATTACTAGGGTCCTTAGTAGAGACACTGGAGACTTCATTGCTCTGCATTTAATCTTATTGCTGTTCACAAGAAACAATTCTTTCACAATCTCATTTGTGATTTCTTTTCCTGTGGGTACAAATGTAGGTCATATCGTACTACTGTATCTTAGCTTTCATATCTCTACATTTAAACACACAGGAGTAGTTCCCTCTGGCCAATGTTTTTATTGTGCCAGCACAGACTGATGCACAGCAAAGCTCTGCTTATCTCTGCAGTTCTTAGTGGATTTTGCCTTCCTCTGTGTAGCTGGTTAGCATTAAGTCTAGCTGAAAAACATTGCAGCCTCTCCTCTCCCCCATAGCAGGCTTGGCTCAGTCCCTACCACTGCGTCTTCCTGTTCTAATTAAAGAGAGCAGCATGCAGCCCTCATCCCCTGTACTTATCTACATCATTTACAGCTGGATCCCACACTCCAAACATAACAGCTCCTGTACTGCAGTTTCTGCATGAAGATGTTGGTCATTTGAGGACAATGTCTAGTCTTGCTAGCAGCATTCACCTGAGATGGAATGCCACACAAAGAAGACCCTAAATTAGAAGGTCAACTTCAATTCTCAACCTATCTACTTGCTTCTTTCTCTTATATATTTCCCATGTTTCCAGCTCTCTGTTTACTCAAACAATCTGGGGCATGAGAGAGGCAACTCTTATAAGTATTCAATGTCTTGCCTTGAGGGACAGGCAAACCTCAGATAGCTTGAGCCATGACATTTCTTGAGCTGTTAAAGCAATGGAGGCTCGGCTAACTGTCAGTTCTGATGACCCAGATCTATCTTGTCCGCTGACCCATGAAATATAGAGAGTTGTTTTCTAAACTTGGAGATGAAATCCACCCTTGATGTCAGTTGGGTTGCCTTGTGTGTTAATCCTACACAGAATTTTGGCTTGTCAACCAGCTGAAGGTAGCTGTACAACAAAATAAACCATTGTTTATTGTGATATTGCACATCTTTGTACCCTCAAACAAACATCTGCTGTACCTCCATTTCCTCAGAGAACACAAAAGAAGTCTTTCTCCAACTCAGTTTCTCTCAGAAAGCTGAATGTACACACAGCACTCAGCTCTCTGCCACTGCACGACTCAACTTGATCCGCAGGCATAAGTACTCACACACATATGAAAAGCCCAGACAACACACAATCTGACCCTCTATCCCAACAATAAACTATCCCCACATCTGCACAACAAACACACTGCACAACTAATCCCAAAAACACAAATGGTTACCTGTTCCCTACTCTAAACAAAGGATCCCTTTATTTCTCCAGATGGGGAACGCTGTCAGGTGTGCCGGAGATTTGAGAGTTAAAGACCAAATCTGGTTCCTCACACGCACATACTGAAATAAAAGAACAATCAGTTTATTACACAACACCAAAAGAATGTGATGATTTAGGGGAAAAAGGTTTATCTATAATCAACAATTGATTGAAGTTTGGTAAGAAGCATTTGGCTATAGGTAAAATGTGTCATGAAGTCTAGAGACCAGCAGCCTGGTCTTTATTTTCCAAAGACGAGAATAAATTGAGTATTGGGAGCTATTGTAAAGTAGCGATTTAAAGCCCTGTAAACCATCTTCAAATGTAAAGTAATGTACAAAGAGTCACAGTAATTTTGGGAATGCATAAGCATCACTATAAAACAAATTTCATAATACACTACATTACAGCCTATTATGACGCAGCCATATATTCAATTTCATCTCTCGTCCCTTTAAGAATTTCCAGTAAAATCCACCTTGTAATTTTCCATGTTCTCAACATGTTATTTCCTTATGTTTTGGTCTTTGTTGTATCTATTTTCCCTGTAATTTTGGAGGGCTCCTGTAAGTTAGGGCGTCTGCAAGATAAACGAATAGAAAACTGCCATCTTCTTTATTGTAGCTATGATCAAAGAAACAGATTCTCCCCTTTGAGATGCAAAAGCCCATGCAGACAGTGAAGAACCACATGACTTCATAAATATGAAACATTCAGCAACATCAACGACAATAGATATGAAGACAAAGATTAGACATTTCTTTCATAGTGTGACTGTCTAGACGGATATACTGTACTGCTCTGAGGCACTGCATATCCTAAACAAACCCAACATTGTAATTTTGATAAACGACTATCCACAAATAAATTAAGTCATAGTCAGAACACCAAATCTGGCAGAGTAAAGCACTCCTGCCCTTTTTCCCTCTTCATTTCTGGATTGTATTGGCTTGTTTAAGCACAGGGTCTAACAGTGTGGTGTGACAGGCTTCAGTTTGTGTGTTATATTGCTGGAAGGCAGACTGACACCACTCCTCTAATTGGCCTGTGAGGATGAGCTGCTTCATGGCATCTGCTTTTCACGATCAAACATCTCGGCTTATTTTCAGCCACTGAAACTGTGGCACGTAACTTAAAGGCAAGATACAGATGGTGACAAACAGAAGATAGACATTATTTTTCAAAGATTAAAGGAATAGTCCATCCATAAATGAAAAAAGGCCATTGTTTGCTCACTCTCATGTCGTTCCAGACTGCATCCTATTATTTTCTCTGTGGAACACAAAATGATAAGTTTTGGAGAACCTTAATGTTGCTCTTTTTTAAACAACAATGATGCAGCGACCACATTTCAGCAATGGTATAATGACCATATATAATTATTTCTCAGTCTCTTTATTAGCTTCTGTAGGCTAAAGTGACATGTAGTTTGACTTCCCCTTACACTTGAGCAATACTCAAAACCTGGCCCTCTTAAATCTAATTGGAATGGAACGCTTTATAAAATGGAAACCATTATAAATTTATAATCTAATGATTTTAGGACAGTCTCCCCAAAAGAGTTTAGGTGTTGTTTAGATGTTCTTAGTGCCAAGAGAAGTCACACTAAATACTGACTGTTGCATGAAGCAGCCATTTTGTTCTAAATGTTTTTTGTACATAATTCCTTTATTTTCTGTTTGTACCTTAATAAAAGGGAGACTGAAAAATAAATAAGTACAGAATAAAACTTCACTAAACAACAAAGCTCTACTAGTTAACATCAAACTGTTCATTTTTTTCTAATTACTAGTAATAGATGACATTATGATGACAAATTCAGATTATATAAAGAAGGTGTAGATATCAGTTCTGGTGGGGTGAGCAGGGACAGCTGGAGATGGAGAACGGTTCTTTGTTTGTGTTTGGTGTGGGGCCCGTCTGATCCTTTAAAGTGCCCGGGGCGGTCCTCCACCTACTCCATCAAGACAGACACTGAAATCCCTTTTCACAATCTCAAAGCACTGACATTGCCCTCAACCCTCTCAACACCGGAACAACAAAGAGAGAGAAGTCCACAGGTTCGACAATACCTGGTATATGGTATTACTCTAACAGGCCGAGTTTCTTTGGACCACCTTAAACCCCACGGCCTTGTCTTAAAGAAAAATGTTAACACATTTATCTGTGCACTCAGCTTCTTTCAACCTCAACACCTCCCATACTAAAAACGCCCAGTCAAATACAGGAGGTTAAGCACACAGGCAGTGTGCTAAGTGCAGAAACAAGGCACTATTATTAAATGTGCAGTTTAGCGTGTGTGTACATTAAACAGTGCTGTGTCTGAATAGTGCATCTGTACAATACAGATTTATCTGATTTGTAACCATTACAGATTCCAAATTTTATCATACAAGTAAGATTTACTTAATAGATTGTCTCTGTAACTTGGAAAATAGGAGTTAACCTCATTACATCATTGTATATGTTTATCTATACATACATATTTTTGATAGATAATTTGGGTTAGAAATGGCAAGAAAACTTTTAAAGAACATTCCTAATGTTCTATATATCTTCTTCACAACTCCCTGCAGTAACTTTACAGACCCTTTTTTAAAACCCTGGCTTTAATCCAGAGTCCATTTAGTTTTAGTCTCAGACGGCACACCCACTAAACACCCACTGTCTGTTCATTAACTGTCTGATGCACATTGCACAGAAAACTGGAAAAGACTTTAGCAATCTAGCAAGCGTAAATCTCTGAGCATTTTATTGTATTTATTCACCAATTATTGTCTTAATTTGCACTAGTTAAAAAGTTAACTAAAATTAATAAAAGTCTACCGAGCAGTAAATAATCCTTAGCACAGGTAAAATTCACTAGCAACCTTTAAGGTCTTTCTCAGTGTTGTTTATTAATCTTTTAAATAATAGTAGTTAAATAATAGTGCCTGATAATTTCTTGTTATCTCTCTCTGCCAGAGCAAAGTATCATGATTTACCCCTAACTGCATGACTGCACCCTGCCGCAGTTTCAAACAGCCCGGCTAATGTTTGATGGATTTATATAGCTCAATCAGTTTAATGTGGCATTAAATCTGTGTCATATTAAAATAATGACCTACTTTTACCATTTCTTTCACATCACATTCATTCACACCCGACTTCCTGTTTTCCTTACTCTGTTCTCGAGAAGTGAACTAAGACAGCAATCTCCCCTCCTCCCCCTTATTATATGGACAGGTAAAGACTAGTCACTCTGAGCTGCTTGTTTTGAAATGTGATCAGGTACACAGTTTGCACCTTGAGACTGACCATGCAATAGGCTGCACTCAGTGTTTGTGCCATTGTATAATATCTATAATTATTTTAATGCAAGGTTGGTACAATATGTTTTAAAAAAGTATGCTTAAAAAAATATGCTCATTTAAAATTTGAATACAGTTGACAGCCAAACATTTGAAATTCCAAAAATTCCATGGGAAATCACCACATCATTCCTGCAGTGCCGATATTCCTTAGTATTTTGTATAAGAGGCTCTATTCAGGTAAGTCTGTGTAATAAGGACACAAATTATTATATTCCCATTAGATTTGATGGATCCAGGCCAACAGAGTGCCTGAAAAGCCCACAGGCTACAAAGCCAAACAGGTGTGCACAGAGCTGAGCAAGAGAAAGGCCTTTTACACATACCTGTAGGGCTTGGCTTTTTAAGGATCACTTTTCATAGACAAACACAAACATGCGCACACACTCCCCCGCCCATGCACACTGACACACATTCATGCAAACATGCATTATAAGAAACATGCACCCATAACACCCATTTTTGTGTACGTTAAAGCACATTAAATAGCCTGTTTTAGACTAACTGCCAGGTGGTGTAAAATTCCTGCATATGTAAACTATAAACTTTCAAAAGTTTCCTCAAAAGACTGATAAAATTAAAGCGCTAGAACCTGCCAACAGATTATAACATCCATACCCTCTTTCCTTTCTAGTGAATGTCTTGAACTTCAAGGGCCATTTGCAAGTGCAAAACAAAAACACAATAAAATGGTTAACCATTAAGCCCTCTGTGTAAAGCAAGTTCATTTTCATGGCCGACCTCCACTTTCAATAAAGATCTTTGACACATGCAGACACTTTTCACATTCCCCAAATAACTGCGCTTCTGTCATTCCACTTAAATTGCCCAATAAGCTGTAGCCTGAGAACAAACAAAGAGCTTCGTCTGTCTAAGCTCACGCAACAAGAACAGGCGCTGTTTGTCCGGCCGCATCCTATCTGTACTGCTGGGTCAACCACTGGGGGAAATGTGTGGGAGATCAGCAGTCCTAACAGCATTCAACTGTCATTAACAGGGAACTTTCAGAACATTGGCTAATGTTCTCTCAAAGTTAAGAAAATTCCTGCAGTAACTTTAGAAGAACTTTTTAAGCGTTATATATTGTAAAAATCATATTTATTATAACATTTTAAAAATGTATACAGAATAAAAAGAGTTTGAATAACATTCTTAGAACCAAGCAATAATGTTAACAAAAAGTCTTAAAATTGACGTTTTGAACGTTCCTAGAACATTTTTGTTACCTAATGGGTTTTGTTACTTAACGTTAGGGAAAGGTTCTTAAAACACACAAAAAAAGCTGGGAAGGGCTGTTCTTATTGCTCCGCTCCGTCACCATCTGTTCATTCGACAGGTGAGCTCTTCTGTTTTTTCAGGCCTTACAACCCTTTTAAGGCCAATCGTACTAACAGAGTTGAGTGAAGGGGCTTTAGGGGTCTGGATACCCCTTCCACCCCAAGTGGCCTTGTTGACCTGAATTCAGTAAGCTAAATAAGGGTAACTGAGGAGAGATCACAGAGTGCTACCGGGTTTGAGTATTACTGGGTGTGGCATGGCGTCATTTCTCCCAAACTGCGGCTCTGGTACATGTAGGTGCAGATACAAATTCAGCCTGCTGCCTCCAACTGACAGGTGATGGGGCAGGTGCTCCAAATTCAGAAAACGTGATGGTAGGAGGTGAGTTACACTTCATTTTATGAGGTAAAACAAACTGTAAATCAGCCATGTCAAAGATATGCATTACATTAAGGCAAAACACTGAGCAAGAAACTTTGAAAATTTCCAACATGGCAGGTTACAGCAAAAAATAATGGTTCCATGCATGGCAAAATATATATTTAAAAAATATATGGTTTGCGTATACTGTATTGTGTCAGATAAATGTAATAATACTATGGCACTTTGTGAGTAGATTAACGGAGTGAGACATATAGAAACACTTCAAGATGAAGATAAACTGTACGACCTCAAAAGCATATTTTTTAAACATGCCAGCTTGTTCAGCTGTATTTGTTTCCAAACATCCAGTGCCATCTCATGCTTCTTATCTCTACCAGCATTTATGAGAACTCCAGATCTGCTGAGAATGCAATGAGTCATAGAAAAACATTCGGCAGAAACACACAGACTGGCACAGCCGAGCTGGAGGAGTGGCAAGCCGCAGGTTACGATAGACATTCCATGGGTCCGACCGCCCCCATGCATCTCGCTGATGTTCATATATGCCAACAGTTAACTACAGCAAAGCACCACCAAGCCACACCCTGGATCTGGCCATGCTTAAACACACGTCCTACACCATCAAAGTTCTCTCCTGTTCCCAAAGACCCATGAGGACATTAAAATGTCTTGGATGGCTGTTTTTTAGATGTCAATCTACTAGTTGTTTATTGGATAACAGAAATGAGGCAAGAGTTTCTCAGACAATTCATCTGGTCCACAAGGTCCATCCATTGTGGGTGGATGAAAATCATCTGATCTCCCCTCATTGAAAAAGGCCCTATAATTGGGTGGGATAATCTGTTGCTAAAAGGGTATCTGTTACACTTCCAATGGGGTGACGCAGCAATGGTTTCTAAAGCTATACAGGATGAGAATAAATAAGAATGAAGAAGGGACTTTATTGTTATATGATAGTTTATTGTTTATGCCATATCCTCATGTGGGCTTTCACTCATGACCCATGACAATGATACTGCTTTTATGTTAAATATAAGAATCTCAATTTCCAGACAAATGACCAATCCTGTAACACAGCTGAGACCGCAATATAAACTCGGGTATTATGAGGCCAAGCTAAACACTGCAAACATTGTCCTGCTACTTCCCACTATCCATTTTCTAGTAAAAAAAGAACTAAAAACCAAACTGTCTTAAAATTGGTGCAACAAAATTGAAAGGTCATCTTGCATAAACAGACTACGTTTTCAGAAGTTTTCTTGTGGTATTTTGTTCTTGTTTTTATTCATAAGTCAGCAAACCAACAAAATTAATCTGCAAAGAGGTTATCTTACACATTTTTTCTTTAGTAAATTTGTCGTTTAAACATTTTTACTGTAAAACAAGAAAACACTAAGTACGGTGAACTTATTCTAATGTATCATACTGTATCATAATAACGCAGACTTTAGAGATTTGTATTGTTTAATAATTGTGTCTGGAATGGCAGGATAATTACTGTTCCTCTCACAGCAGTGTAGAGGAGAACATATAGCCTTCCATTGGACAGGTGCTAGGTCATAAAGAGGGCGTAACACCCCCCCACCCTACATTTAGAAAGAAAACAAAACACTCAAAACACATGTTCCGCACATGGCATGAAACAGTCAAACTAAGACAGAGAGACATTCACAAATACACACAAAATAGATACACAACAGTTTGAATCATGAATTGGGCAGTTCTCCAAACAGTTAAGTCATCAAGCAGGTAGATTTTATTTTTTACATCATTTAAATGTACTATTTGACTCAGCTAGAGGAATTCTAACTGTCATGCTGTTACTTTAATATCTCAGTTGGGTCTGTTAGACAGCAATGGAGAGCAAATGTAGACTTTTGCTGAAGTCTCTCGCTTCTTAGAAAAGCGAAAAAAGACCTCAGTAATCTGATGTGTCTCCTCTAGAGTTTCAGAAAATATCTCAATGTCACAAACCAGGCTGAAGTTTGCCAGGACACCAAAAAGAACTGAAACATTTCTCATAAAATGTATCCAAGACCAAATTAGACTAGCTATCTACATTCCGAGCTATAAAAGAGTAACCACAGCAAAAGCAGAAAGCAAAAAGCAAAACAGAAAGCAAAACAAAAACTCCAAACAATTCAAAAAGCAAAAGTACTTTTAATTGTCTTTATCTGTTGTTTAATTGTTTTAAGCATAAGTGCATTAAAATGCAGTGAGGTTTATACTAAAAAAAAAAACACAAAATCCCTGAAAACTAATTTAGGATGGGCTTGTTTAAGCCTAACATGCAATTATTTAAATTTGTAATATTTGCAAAATATAAATAATTTTAATTAATGGAAAAGACTGATGCATGAAGAAAATCTAACCATACAAAGCAGCCCTAAACCCCCAGAGCAAGACCTCCAGTTTAGACTCGCTCACTGAGATTTCCACATAGCTTCACATAGAGAAAGCACCCAGTAAAACACTGACACCGAGTTCTGGCTGTGCAAACATCTATCCATGTGCACTTCTGTTATATCCTCTCTTTGCCTGCGTGTTCCAGACATGCACTCACCTGCCCCTCGCATCAGCTGCGACTCATGCATGCACACTTGTCATATCTGCTCCCTGCAGCAGTTAAGTATTTAAGTTAATATCCTGTGAAATCTATTGCACTGTTATGCATGCAAGATTAAGTAGCTTGCAAGCGTGTAGCAGCGCTGGCGTATTTACATCTGATCGCATCATTTAGCACGGCTGGAGGGCAGTGTTGCTGCCTGCTCTTCCAAGATTTTATAAACTGGACCGTATCCCAAACCTATCGTGAGATTTGTCTATGCAGGTATCAGATTTGCAAAGCAAAATATTATACTCCATGCATGAGTGTCTGTTTAATCAAGGTACAGCTATCTGGCACTACAATGCGAAGATCCTGTGTGAAAGATATACTGGAAAAGATCTCTGTTTGAACGACCTTCAGCGTCAAACGTTCACCGTGTCACACAGTAAACAGGAAGCAGTCATATTTCTGTTGTTGGCAGAAGCTTCTAATGCACATAAGCCAGAAAAATACAACACCACAAACTCCAACCAGTTCAATATGAACGGCTAATGAAAAAGAGATTTTAATGCAATGCTGGAATCATAGTGACTGAATCATAGAATGACCCAAATGTCTAAGATTACTAGTGAAAGTTTCGTTTAGTTTCATTAAACACAAATTGTTTAATAAAAGCTCGACATCATAAGCATTGCAACAAAAAAAAAAAATTATTTACATTTCAGAATTTCGTAGAAACTAAAACTTTCATAGTTTTTTATGTAATTTAAAATACTAAAAGCTACATTTATTTTAAGTTTTAGTGATTTCAGACATCTGGATCCTAAAACATCTTCATATAGACACACAAACAAACTCGTATAAGTGCTCAACTTTTCCCTCAGAACATTATGATGGTATAAACCAACATGCAACAGATCTTCACAGACTTAGATGTTAAGAAAGCAGTACCTCATCGGTATTAGTGGACTGCAGGCTGGACGGGGTCCAACTCGGCTGTGCAAATCCAAGCCATACAAGATTTTGTCTGAAGTGTTATAGTGTCCATGACTTCCTTGTGTTTCTCTTGGTTACCGTCTTACCCATCAGCTACTCAGTTCAATTCCTTATTAGCACCATTAAAATACACTTAAACAGAAAAAAGAAGGAAATTAAACTACCAGCTGTATTAGCTACTTCAAAATGTGAGTTTCTTCTCCATATTGTTATCCTTTGTTTATATTTCCCCTCTCTCTGTCCAGCAGCAAATGAAGAAAGACATTTGTCCTCTGCTGTCACGCAGTCTCGGGCTGCCTCTGCCAATTATTTATGGTTTTATTTGTAACACCTGCCAGCAGAGGAAGAGAAGAAGAGAGAGACGCGAGCTGCCGTCTGGTTCAGAGGAGAGTCCTTCCTGCCAGGAGGGAGACTGAGCACAAGTGTGTGTGTGTGTGGGTCTGGATTCCTATGTGTCAACAGCAGTACTTTGCAAGTGGATAGCAGGCAGTTGGTTAGGAGGGAGTTTTGGAAGGGGGGGGTTAGTTTGGGGGGAAGTGAGCTAGAAACGAGAAAGAGGAGGGTGAGATAAAGACTGCATGTGAATATCTCTCCGTGCAAGCGGGTGTGTGCGCGTATAATTAGGTAAGTATCGGTTTGAAAATGGCAAGTAGCTGAGAGGGCATGCTGCAACGCACTCAGATACGCTCTTGAAATCCTTTCTATCGCTCTCCTTTTCACACACGCTCATTTATTGACTTATAAAGGACTGAGCGGTTTATCAAGCAATCGCTAGAGATGAGCTAAAAATCATTGAAATCTCTGGTAAACTGACTGACAGATCATCTGTTAAGATGGTTCTCTTTTCTTATCAAAACCCATTTAGGTTAATCCCTATTTTATTATTGATGTGTCAGGATTTTGAAATAGTCTTATTCATGGGACAAACAAATGGGCTTGTGTAACGGGCTGTTCTGGGTCACTACTGCAGGTACTGAAACACATGGAGGCCGTTATTATACAGTAGAAAGGGCTGCTGTCCACGTTGCATATTTCAGCAGGTTGACATGTAGAAACCCACCCCTCCTGCAGGCTGAACAGCGCAGGAACGCAGAGCAATCATAACAATCAAAAAATGAAGGAGAGCAGGAGAGACAGAGGGAGAGCGATAGAGGGGGAAAAAGTCAAAGAGCCCTGGGCTATGGAGATTCTTTTTGGGTTTTGGGTGGGTGGGGTTC
>JAZGTK010003130.1:11969-28465 GCA_036877625.1 Ambastaia sidthimunki | reverse complement strand
TTTTCTTTAAAAATCGCTCATACTATGGAGATTTTGATCATATCACCAGCCCCTAGTAAATATGCATCTTTATGCTAAGAACTGCCTAGTAATAACATTCACTAGTATGATGATCACATAGGTATACATATCACCATAATCAAAGCTCTAAATGTAAATGTAATCAAGCCAGAAATGGACAAGAGGGAGGAGCTAAACCTAGATAACATGCAAAGTGCAGCATTCTGAACAGCGACAATCAAAACTTCAATCATCACAACTGAAAAGAAAATGATTTATGAAGAGCCCTTTGCCTTTAAAGTTGAGGAGATCCAAAAACTCGGCGATACTTTTCCTCTCCCTCACAGACTGATCTGGTTCACAGGTCTGTCAGCTGATAATGCCTCCCTTCCACTTCCTGTCTCTGATAAGCCCAACAATAAAGGGTTTTCACAAACATCTGCATATAGTGAATTCCATCAGGTATTTGTAGATGTTTTTTGAGTGTAAACGTATTTCCACCACACACTTTGAAAATCCCAAATTGCAAAAACAGGAACATTTTAAATGGAATATTTTTAAAAACAACGGTGGTCCTTAAAAGGTACACAAGACAATTTTAAGGGGTCATTTACATGTTAAGTGTACAATCCAGATAAACTTGAAAGGCTTAAAATCGATCACTTTTTATTCCACAAAATTATCTTCACAAAAAATGGCAACCTGCTGATTATGCATTGAAATAAAACTACCCACAGCAGGTGATACAAAATCTGACAGCAATTGTCGTGAAGTTCATGGTTGAAGGTGGTGAATTGGTTACAGCAGGGCTGCTTTGATGGCTGTAGCACCTGTTTTAAAGGGCATGAATTTAGTATCTTAGAGACTTTCACCATATTGACTGACTAACTGCTGCTGTTAGCACACTGAAGTACAGAACAATCAACATAAAGTTAGTCTCAAATATCATCCCTTAAAAGCACCACTAGTAATACATAAAATCTAAACTGATTAGAACATTCTGAATAAAAATAAAATAGATCCATCTAATACACTGTATATAAAATAATGTGTAGAAAATCTAACATATGAAAAAGGAGACCGACCATCATTTACTGAAAGTCTGTAAGGCAGTGAAATATAGTAGTTAAGGATTAGGCCTACACACAATTTTTTGGATGAGAATCCAAATTCAGATAAACTTGAAAAACTAAATATAACTGCACAAACCACTAAAATATAATAAAAACAAAAGAGAACAAGACAGCAATCTAATCACAGCTTTCAACTAAACAGACTGGGAAAATTGTTGGACAGCGGCACCAAAACTGTAAAGCTGTGAAAGCTTCTCACTGTGCACAAACTGCAAATGAAATTGATTTCCAACTAAATGCGGTTAATCTCTGCAGGCCTCCGGTCACTGACAGTGGCATTCATGATCACCCACTGGTCTGGCTGATTAATGGCACTGTTCATAAGCTGACATCCAATGATGGCCTTTCATTATTCACCCAGACACAATGCGACTAATCTGAGTCCTCGCGCGTTCCTAATTGGGGAAGACAATATTGATTTGGGCCAATGGGCGATTTGTCAAGGCTTTCAATGATAAAAAAGCTAGTCAATAATTAGCAATTCTCGGTGGGAATTCATGACTGCACTGCTGCCCAAAGCAACATCACTGTCTTACAAAACTTAAAAAGGAGCTTAGCTCTGATAACCTCAGTTTTAACCCTTGGATTCAACTTTAACTCCATAAATGTTTAAAGCAAACATATACTAAAAGAAGTATGAATGAATCAGACCTGATGCATCAGATAAACTCAAACCCAAAGTATGCAAAAAATTGTTTACAATAATAATCATGACCCTCATGGACTTCCACATACCAGAAACTCTGATTGCTATTCATTTTCCAAAAACACATTTTTGCCACTTGTAACATCTTTGTTTTCAGAATTTTTGGAATAACTGGTGAAAGCTCAAATTCTTTCATTAAATATAGAGTGCAGTGTATGGCTCACTCACCACTAGGTCGGGGTCCTGCATGAGACTCAGAATAATCTCATATAGCAGAGGCCGTAGTTCCGGTTTGAACTTCACAGAGATCCACTGTCCAATCAGCCAGATGACCCGCCTTCTAATCAGCTTGTACCTGAAAGCATTCCACAAAAGCTCAAGAAATGAGTGTTCCTATATGCTTTCCTTTAATCGGCTTACCGTCTTTTAAAAAGTTACATTTATCTGAGACAAGGTGCATAATTGCAGATGTTAGACACAATAGAGAAACGATGTGTTCGAAAATGGTCTTTTACTCTTTATATCTTGCATTCAGCACACCATAAACTTTAAAAGGATTCTGTCTCATTTTGATGAATATACCACAATTTAAAGGTTTCTTTTCACAGGAGATTTAAAAAAAATACACGGTTAGCATTCAAAAAGAAAAAAAAAATCTTTCAAATGACTTTAAACTGGTGTAAAATGAAATCAAGCTAAAATCCAAAACAAAACACTTCATTTATAAAGCTGTGTGTAAAATAATCATAAATGTGAGGGTATGATCATTTCCTAAATCCCCAACCATGTTAAAATCATACACACATGAATGGTCACAACTATCTATATGTGCCCGGACAGTATGCCAGATAAAGTGCTTGTAAAAACTGATTCGAGTGTTACACACGGTTGGAGAGGATCTCTCTCAACCTAATCAATGATTCATTTTTATAATCAGTGTCAAATTCATTCACTGACCGCGTTTCAACACGTAACATTTGCCGATCAAGATTCAGATTCTCATTAAACCGCAATTCCAACTAGATGTTTATATATTCCAAAACACGCACAGCAATTGGAATATTCATGCATACAGGTTAATCATATTCTGAACAGACATGCTTGTTCTGCTCGCTTTTTGCCCTTTATTACACCACATTTTAATACTTTAATACATTATCATCTATGTCCTCAACAAAAGCAGATGAAGGGCTGGAAGTTGATTTGTGCTCCACTCACTCTTTTACACACATGAGACTTTTATGGTGCCTTCAACCATTGACTTATGGTCATTTCATCTGTGGTTTGTCAATAATTCTCTCTCCAAAAATGCGTGCTTGACATCTTATAGCTGTCTGTTATGTTGTAGGTCTCAGATTTAGTTTCTTACCAGGATGCAGGTACATATACAAATTACAGACACTATGAATATACAGTATATTATTAACAATAAAAATTAAGAATCACATTTGCTGTATCCTTTCTTAAAAGTGAGAGTCGTGACTCTGAGCCCCAGGGACTTCACACGTCCCTGGAAACAATAACAGCCACACTGGAAGGAATTATTTCAAGCTCTTTTCTGAAGAAAATATCACTGCTCTGCCAATGGCATTGATAAAGTGAGAGAGTGTGTCAGAGGTTTAGGCCGCTTTGGTCTAGTTGCCAGCAAGCGACAGAGTAATTAAAGCTAGTGTTGATAAAAACTTCAGTGTCGCAACCAATACTTCCCTCACCCAATATACCTTGTACCTCCTTACATTAAGGTCACTCCACAGAGAGCAAATGTATTATCTGAGTTTTAGAATATAATGAGTTCAGTCTAAGGTAATGAAAAGCTCGAATAATGTGCTTGTTCCACGATGTGTCTAATAAATGACAAGTAACGATGATTACTGTCTTGGCATACATGCAAATAACAGAAAATATAAACATGCACATACTGTAAAGGTTGAGGCTGAGGTCACTTGCTTATTAGTGTAAGCTGTGTCCACAGAGATCTCCTGTTCCTAAGAACTATGAATTATTTACATTTTAATAAGAGTTTAACAAGCAATGTGGCAAGAACACCATGAGGTAAATGGGAACAGGAGAAGACAAGAGCGGGTTATCACGTAATTAGTATATAACACAGTGCAAGCATAATAAATGTTCTTGACATGATGGTTAGCATTAAAAAATAAATCAAGTTTATCCTTTTTCAAGCATATGAGTTTCATACAGCAACCTAAATATATATGAACACTTAAGCCACACTTAAAGTTTACTAATGTATTAAAAATATTACATGCATTAATTTATTTGAATGCGATAATAAATACCAAATAGGAATAATGCTAGAGCATTCTTTCACACATTTCCTGCTGAATAAACACATATATATTTGTTTAGCAATTTTAAAAACACCTCAGCAGTGGCAGGGCTAAATTTAAAACTGTTGACAGCATGACAATGAGTTTATGAAAATAAACGCTCTATATATTAGCTTTTTTTAAACGATTAAATAATTCTTATACATTATGTATAATATATTTACACACACAATTTCTTGCAAAGAAAATCTGCTATCGTATGTGGTTGCTCATATTGTTTTCATTGAAAGTATTTAATGAATCACAATGTCGTCTTTGTTTAGCTTCATCTTTCATATTTTTAGCTAGGTATCTGTTCAATCTGTCAAGAAATAAATCCTAAAAAAGTTTCACCAGGGTGTGACAACACTGTCCCTGTGGACAAAACTCAAATTACTGTGAAAAATGCACCTCACAAAAAGTTCTTACCTTTATATGATGAGTAATGGACTATTAAATGTGTTACATTTGGGTGACTGTAACAGTTTCATGCTGAAAATTAAATTTTGAGATTCAATAATGCTCTCTCATTGTATGTACATTTGTGCATGTGCAATTCAGCCACTGAGTATTTCAATCTCTAAAAGCAGAAAGAAATATATTCACAATAGGCCGAGAAGAAGCTGACCATAATATTCTGCCTTTATTCACAGAGAATAAAAAGGATGATTGATGAATTAAAAGAGTCCTGCTGTACCTCAGACAGACGTCACTCAACGACTGTTGATAACCTCTGTCTTGTTTGTGTCAAAAAAATGGCAGGAACTGACAATCTTCACTGGAGAATAAATCCTGTGGGTTCTTATGAAAATAAGTTGTCTTTAAATGACAACTTATTGTTTAATGACAATTAGGCCTCCAGCAGTGTGAAGTGATAATCAAAAAACACTGATTCAAATGGCTTCCACAACTGTGTTTAAATAGCCGAGTCATTAGAAATGAGACTGCTATTCTCTCTCTCTCTCTCTCTCTTTCTCTCTCACTCACACACACCATGGCAAAACCTCCTTAATTAGATACCTCTAATGAGTAACAAACCATTAAAATTAAACAACTCATTGGACAAACCCGCCATTTACCCATCACATTTTCACTGTCGCCATTTAGCAAACGTGCACATCCAAGTTTGGGCGTGTACTGTATGATGAACTCATACTGAACTGAATATTCACCTCACACATTTTCAGCAAAAACTCTTCAGTTCGTTTGTTCTAGTAGTTTATTCTGGCCAGACACTGCCCACTTAAAATGGATCTAACAAACATTGTTTCTACATGCAATTTAATGTTTCTTTTATTTGAAATAGATTGGTGCAGGTAGTAAAAACAGAAAATTAAAAAATTAAAAAACAAAAATTCTACAGATAGACTTTTTTTGTCAGACATTGCTGACACCCGCGAGTTACTTATTACCCAACCAACGACATGGAAGCTGGCAGATTTTAATGCTTTTCACCATCTTAGCAAAAATTACACATTTGCTGTTGTTTTTATTTGAATGAGAAAACCTACAGGTCACAGCTTAAACATGCTACTGCTTTCCCAAAATTCCTGCCGTGCACTTTTGCGCTATACTTGATGAGCAATAGATTCTGGCACGATTAGATTCTGGGTCACCGAGCACTGACCCAAATCGCAAAATGTGCCAAAGGATGCGACCTTGTGGGACAAAAGAAGGACGCCTGCCCTCAAGAACATTCAACATGGAGGTAGCAGTTTACTGCACCCTACTGAAGATCCCATCACGTTTTATTATACTGCCAATCTGACAAGCAACATTCGTAAACGACAGTAAAGACAAACAAACAAGCAAACAAAACAAATCACACACTGTACACCAAGCTTCAGATTGATTCAACAGGCTTTCCCAGCCAATCGATGCAGCAACACCTGCCTAAAAAGCAGTTGCCTCTTTTGACCTCGGAGGCAGTGGATCAGCCCGCAGATAATCTGTTTGTCAAGGCAAAGCTCAAGACTCTTGACTTGTGACACTGTAGGTCAGATGAAGTGATAAATCAATGCAAGGGTCTGGAGGGCCGCCAGCTGGGAAATGACAGTGCACAAGGTCAAGAAATTTGCAAGCGTTTCTCATAAAAAGTAATGGGGATGAATTACTGAGGTATAAAGCGTACTGCAAAGTTTCTGCCTCATATAAACTTGTCAAGTCCCAAAGCCAAAGTGCAGATGGCAGATGTCAGCACCAGGGTTAGTCATGTGTCTCTCTGATAATCTCTTTGAGGCTTTTTCAAGCATACAGAGCCATCACTGCAATGACAAATGCAGATGATTTAAAAGTTAAAGCCATATATATTCGATTGCTCTGTTAAGATCAGGCACCTAGACTCCCTCAATACCCACAAACTCACACACGCAGTCGAGTGGTTGCTTGATTCTCCCGACCCACACAAAAGCCCACAGACTCGCACGTACTTGCCTGCATTTATCCTCTGTGAGACAGACATAAAGTTTTGAGAACATTTTGTGCTAGCCAACAGAAATGACAGACGTGGTTCCATTCAAACACTGAACTTTGATGTCACATTTACATGCAGTTCTAAGTTATGAAATAAGTTATGAAATATGCAGATGAGGTTAAAATCCCACCCGTCTCACTAACAGGCCCCTTTTCCTACCGACCTCAATGAAAAGAAGGAAATTGAAAGATACATTAACAAACACAGCAGTGTGTGGAAAGGGAGAAAAAGACAGTCATGGTTTCAAATGTAATCGTAATGAGATCTTCCACAACAGAGCTCTGTCTCTTTCTCTCTCTCTGAAGCAAAAAAAAATTGCTTTGTGTGAAGTTTTATTCTTGATTATCTCTTTTTTAACACAGAACTGTCACTACCTTTAAAACACTTCAGGCATTGCACACTGATATTCGAAGGCAACTGATTAAAATATTAAAGCTAATTTAGGATGACAAGACACATTGCTATATTTTCCAATATTGCACTGATATTTATTTGTTAGGGTATTTTATTACCTCCCATAACTTTAATGAAGCAAGATTTCAATAATAACTTTAAGCAACTAACTACTTTTTTAGTATATTTGATTATAGATAGACTTCTTTTATTTACAAGGCACTCTGGAATACTTGACACTGGTTAGCCAGTTCCGACATTCCGAGGTCAGTTATTCCCAGATAACATTGTTTATATGATTAGTTTGTAGCCTGTCAAGCTAGTTTTAAAGTAGCTTTACTAACACTGCTTTACAACAACTTTTATAAATTACTTTCTATATTCACCTATGGCCTCCAATGAATATTCCCACACTTTTCTATAGTAGATAGTTTCTTAACATTTCTACACCTCTAACACCTCACATCTTCCCAACTTTTATGACCTCATCAGATGCACCACAGGAATCTCTCAAGAGAATGATGTCTAACCAATCTATCAACTACAGCTGATATAATACTGCTATTGTAAGAAAGCTGTGAATGTCATCGAGACACCGTGTAAAGATTATCTATGCCCCCGTCTAAGAGTTTTATCTAAATCTCGATATCTTTTGTGCTCTGCTCTTAAAATGAAAAAAACATAAAGATATCAGCTCCTTCCAGGGGCTGTTCTCATTTGCCATTCACTATTATCTTGCACAATTCAAAACTCCTAAAGCCAAAATAATGCAAACAACACATAGCACTATTAAATTACATTTATATCTGTATGCCTTTATGTAACCACCTGAGATTTCCGGAACCAATCACAGCAAAAGGAAAAAGAAACCTGGAAGGTGCTAAGGTTCATCGTACATTCTTTTTGATAAAGTGATGCCCATCTCCGCTCACAGAGAAGTAATGGAATCAAAAAGAACTTAGGAGAGAAAGATTTAGTCTTTTATCTGTAGAAGGGCTGGACCCTGTTGGAGCACACAAACGATTCTTTGAATGCACCTGCTGAGTGACATCACATCTAAAAAAACAATATGACTGAATACCGTTTTATCTACGGAACTCAGAGCTTAAGATCTTTGATATGAAACATGTTATTTGGTCTTCTGGACTTCCCGAATTCATTCACTAAAATGTGTTATATTTTCAGGCCCTGCGAATGAAGGTTACAATTTGTAAATGTTTTTCCAGAATAGATCAATGAAGTTTATTAGATTATACCTGCTGTGGCTGACGTGTAGCTCTCCAAGGAGTTGGTTCTTGAACCACTGATCAAAATCCACATTGTCAAACAATTCATACGCTGCTAACCCCACCGCATTGTACACTGAAACAAAAAAGATTTTGCCAAACTCAGCATCTAATAATCTTTGATTATGGATCAGTTTCTAAAGCTGAAGTGTGTCATTTCTGCCCCACTGACAACATCAAATGGAATAAATAGTTTTTAAACAGCTTTCCTGAAGATGCCTCTGGTCTGCCCGTGGTCAAACTAAACAACTGATCAAACCGTTAAGCGTTAATGTTAATGTGCCTGGCTAATTAGGAAACAATGTTTATAGCTTAAACATTTTACACTTTGTACACCTATTTTACAAACATTGTACACCTACAGCTATCTGCAAATTAACTAAAGATGGAAGAAAGTATTTTTACATAAAAGTGACACACTTCAGCTTTAAGTGTATTTCTGAAGATAGAAATGGAAAAGACCTGCATCTTTCATGAGCATCTGCACTGGGTCCTCCACATTACTGGGGCCTGTAAGAGAAAAACAGACATCATTACAAATATCAGCTAGAGCTGTACAATCCCAATGTATTCACTAAATGTAATGTACAAAATGTATTGGACAAATATTTAGCTAAATAAATATATTTAGGTATATATAGTATATGAGTAATAATAAACAGTATATAAATGTATATACTGTAAATTTTAAAATGTCCCTACCGTTGTTAAAACCAAACCTATTCTTTTGCTTTCATACAACTGTAAAAATCACCTCCCCCCAGCAAAAATAGTAGAACATGCAAAGCTGGCAAAACGTTATAATCAAAATAACCATAATGAGCAAAATTGTCCCATTTCCCACAGCCAATCAGAATTTGTCTTTCCCGAGCGACAGCAAGGCAATGCTATTTAATGTCCATGTATAATCAGAACAGAGAAAATGCTCAAAAAGAAATGCTCAAAAAGACAATGACACTACTAGGAAATTAACTGAGAGGTCATTATTGTAATCATCATCTGAATGCCTTTATAATGCTGCTCACTTCACACTATAAAGAAACAGGATTTGCTAAAATTACCACTTGTTCATCTTCCTATATTCTCCGCTTTGTGATAAATGATGGAATTTTAAATGAGATTATTAAAATAAAACACAACTGCCTAAATCCATGCAAAATCATTACAGTACTCTGAATATTATGGTGATCTATAAGAACAACAGTAATTATTAATAACTTAGTTTATTTAGTTAAATCTTTTCATTACAAAGTGTATAACTGAACATTTTGAATGGAATTTTGAATCTGTTCCATCTCTGAAGGTCCTAGTTTGTCTCCCTTTTGCTTTAATGAAAACAGGTGTTTGAGCTGGCATGAGCTCTTCATTATACATTATACCCTGATGCTCAAAATGACCTCAAGCATGATCTGAGAATGTTCCAAAGAGCAACTTGTGTGTCTTTATCGAAGAAACAAATTCTGCCCTTTCCAACTGTGGCCAATGTCACAGATATTCTCATTTGATTAGTAGCCTAGAAATAATGTGGAATTTTTACATAGTGGTCTTTATTCACAATATAAACTTTTGAACCCCACTGTATAAGTGTAGCTAGTCAACTATTTTAATGAACTAATTGGAGAACGTATTTGCGTTATTCACTAATTAATGGGAAGTCTAGATAAAATACAGTAAGAGTTTAACAGTTGTCAGGCAGTCCTTGCGTTTGGCTGAGAGCAACAGCTTAATTGCTATCTGTAGCTTGTAGCGGTGCACTAGCGATGAACTCTATTTAGCTTAGCGGAGTTTGCTTTAAAAAGTTGACATATGCCCTGCAAGGACACTATTAAAAAGTCAAAATCTGAAATAAAGCACCAGATGACTGGTACAGAATATTTTTCATTTAGAAACAAAGCACCGTTTGAAAAACTGATAGCACTGGTGTTGTGTGATGTCATAACATCCTCTTTAAACTAGTGTCAGCAGGAAGCTAGAAATGACAGTAATTCCATGTTTAAACACTTCAAAGAGACATTCTGTGAAACGACTGTGGCATGTGAGCATACTATCATAGCTGCCTCATGACACAGATGAACAATTAAAATCAAAGTATTTCACATAAGAAGTTAATATGTTAATTGCTGCAGAATAAAAAGGATCACTGATAAATCAACCTTCAACCTTTATAAAAGAATCACTTTATTTCACCCAGTCTACTCTCATTCCCTCTGACATTTCTTTCATTCTCAAAATATAATGACATTTCCATTTAACCAGTGAGTTTTGTTTGATCAACGAGTCTTTAATCAGCATATTAAAAGCTTTGACTTGTCTAATTTATTCAATGTGTCCTTGAACACCTAGAATCATTCAGGAAAATGTTGATATTTTGTAGTCTGTTATCAGAAAATGAATCTATACTGTGCACCCAACAATGGTTCATTTAGACCAAGGGAAAAAACTCAGTTCAGTGACCAAAGAAGATTAGAGACCTATAAAAGTAATCTATAAGGTAGTCTATAGTTAATATACTATATACTGTAATAGTCACAGTTTATACAACTCAGGCCAAGCACTAAGAAGCTTGATAGCTTTGTGTGAGGAACACACTGAAATTTAAGTTGCATCCTCTAGGCCATGTATCGAGTTTCAGGCACAAAATCTCAGGTTAGGCATGAGCTTCGGGGTAAGGTAAGATTTGTTTTGTCTTTTATGAAGCTTGACTGCTTGACTAATGCTTCTTTAAAAACTTGGATGATTGTGCTCAACAGAAGAAATAAAACCAAAATAAGGATTTAGGGTGGTTAAATGATGATGGAATTTAAACAATTCCATTAAACATTCATTGGCACGTTCAAACAAAACCAACCTTGAAGATTTTGCACCATCTCCAGAAGCACCGGTGTCAACGTTTGGCTGTAGTTGTGAAAAACGTCCAGGAACAGCACTTCTGTGCATGGCTGTGAAGATATTGAGCGAAACAGGATATGACACGGATGTTAGAGAAACACCATTTAAACACAAACATTCGCCCACACTCACAAACACATGAAAAGAAACCTGATCTTCAATGGTATCCATCACTCTTGCTAGCACAATCAATAGTGTGTATTGACTGAGGTTTCTGTGTGCGAGGCCTGACCCGGTGGCCCTCAGTGACTGTTACTAAGGCTTGAGATACTGGAACACCCAAGGGAAAAAATGCAAGGTCAAATATCACCTTTGCACACCTTGCCTAACTTAACATTTGTCACACGTCAAAACGTGCTCTGTGCCTTCAGGATCTCTGACATAATCAATTCAGTTCAGAGTAAAAATCGATGAGGGCAAGTATCAGAACTGGTTATGGATAAAAAGGCTGGATTGGAAGATTGGAAGACTTTTTTTTGGCCAGTAGGTTTCAACTGGTTTGGCTGTTGCACAGATTTTACACTAAACATCAAGTGACAAAACAACACAGTAGCAAAAAGAAAAGCAAAACAAAAATGTCAGGCGGAACAGGTAAATGTTGGTTTCCTACAGTTTGATGGGATTTATTTGGTTTGTTTGGCAATAATTCACTCCACATAACATATGGTCAGTACAAGCCATACTTACATTTACTGCAAGTAAATCCATATTTAACACAGTCTGGGTTTTATTTTCCATAGTTTTATATATGACTGTTGAGGATGAGAGCATGCCACAAAACTTAATCTGTCAATCTAATCTACGTAATTTGATTAAGATAATAGCAAGTGCCAGATACATTTTGCATATCATGCAAATTTTGCATATCATTAGTTTATCCCTGCTGTTCGTGATCACATCAGGACAGACCTTTGACAGTTTTGGGTTGAGAGACACCAGTTGAGAAGCACTGCTTTAGACTGACATTTAAGATTTATATTGCCTGTGAATAGTTCCACTCAGAGGACAAGTAACACTATTTATGTGTGATGCATAATTTTGAAGATACACTTTTGAAACTACTTGAAGGTGAAATTATTCTATGGAGGCTTCCTTCAGCATGTAATGACAAATGTGATGTAAAATGGTACTCTCGCCTGCGGTTAGAAGTTTAGTCACCCAATGTCGTTTTAAAGCCAGGATATAAAAGCCACATTAGGTAGGCAGCCAGATGTAATGCACACTAAGTCATATAAGGGCACTTTCAAATACCCCATAGATCTGCAGACCATCTATACAAATTCCACAAAAGAGAGACAGACTGCAGATTCCTGTTAACTTGGTCACTTTGCATTTACTGACATGTCCATTGCCCTTGCAATGCATCTTTTTTTACAGTGATGTCCTCACAGACAGGCAAATGGAAAGGAAAATGTTTCATATGCAAAGGGCAGTTTAAAAATATAGTACTGATAATAAAAGTGACAAGGTGTTAAAAGAACAGCTTCTGACAAACTGATTTTTATAGAAAGGGTCCACTCACCCGCAAACTGTACTTCCATGAGTCCCCTCCCGTCTCCTCAACAGCTACACAAAGAGAAGATCAAAGCAAATGTCACTGAGAACTTTTGAAAAATGTGCTGGCTGCTCTTTTTTTCTATATAATGAAAATAAATGATGACTGAAGTCATTAACAGTTTTCTTAACAGCTACTTTGTGCTCCACATAAGAAAAGGCATGTGTTTAGGATGGGTGAACTCTCTCTTTTCTCTTTAAAGTAATAGATTATGGAATTGCATTACAGTTATAAATTCATAAATACACTTTTGTTGGAAACTGATGGCATATGATGCAAAACATTACTGACATGTCATTATTTATTGTCGTTATTTTCAGCCCATTCTAACATATGCTTTTTGCAACATTTTTAGACATTCAGTGTCTATTTAAAAATTAGCAGAATTCCTAACAAAAACTGTTCAAAACATTACAGAAAACCAACAAGCAAGATCAAAAGAAAGTAAGATGTAGTGATAACCTAGTTTCATCAGCTGCCTAATACTCACACTGGCCCAGGTGATTGCTAAGCCGTAGCATACAGAATACATGATGATAGTACCACCCTACAAATGTGCCAAGATTTGTTCCTAAGGGCTGGTCATCAACCGGCCAGAACAATTCCGCCTGCTGCCAAGTCACTAAATTAATTGCAATTACACTGGCTTGACAGCAAGACCTCGGATGATTCACCAACTGGCATCACTGGACCGAGACAATGGAGATTAGAAAATGACATGACCAAAGTACACCTAGAGATTCTAAATTACCACAAACTGCTTATTTCTTGACAGCAGTTTCATATGTTAGATTAGTGTGTCAGGTAAGGTGTTGGGGTTAACACAAGCAGGGCTCAGTTAACAAACAAGATAATGCAGTGTATCTTGAGTTCCTGCTCATAACAGGAACATTTGTTGTCATAGAAACTGTAACCTACCATTGATTCATACATGACATAATCCATTTCTGCTCCTATAACCACTTTCCTAAACGATGCAGGTCATGTTCACAACAGAGTTGTAGATGGTTACAAAAACAGGAATTTTGTGTGATGCAATGCAATTGACCCTTCACTAAGCTCTGCCCTAAAACATTACTGATTAATCATATTTTACTGATATTTTACATTACTGATACATTACTGATGAATCATATTTTAGCAACTGTTGCCCTGCACCATATTAGAGCAGCTTTTGCTATATTCTAATGTAATTCTATGGAAGTTCTTTTTAGGACACAAACTCCAATTTCATTCCTTATTCCCAAATGAAGGTGTGTTAGGTAAGGACACTTACATTTGCAAGTAAATGAATGTTAACATAACAGTAAATGGGATTTGATGAGAGTAATACTGACAAGCAAGAGATTCTAGAGTAATGTTACCTTGAATGAGGATTTCAAAAAACTGAAAACATTGGTCATCCTTTACTCGTATCATTCCAAATTCTTATTATTTTTTCCATGCAATAGTAGAAGAGAAATAATTCCATATGAAGAAAAATAAAAGAGACTGAGACTGTCAGTCTGTTTCCCACTGAGTACATTTTTCCCACTGAGTACATCGGCTTAACATCAATAAATTCCTGCAAATGTTGCCACCCCTATTCAAATCCAAAACATTTTATAAATGATTCACAGTTATATATGTTATATCATATATTTATATATGTTAATGAATTCATTGTATATTTGTATGTACCAAAACTCTCAGGATCTTCTTCCCACATGGTCAGCTCTTCCTCTGTCAGCAGAAAGTATTTGGAAACCAGTCTCCTGCCGATCTCCGTCAAGGTTTGGTGAGTAAAGAAAGCAGTCTTAATTTTATGTGCCTCCAGGCTTTCCGGCATACTATCTAAAATGTATATTGCAACATCATTTTAATATACAATTACACATGTAGTAATGTTCATCATATTAGGTATTAGATCATTCATTAAAACGTCAGACATTTTCCGTGTACAATCCATTAATAGGGCAATAAAATATCAAAATGAGAGCCAATTTTTATATTAGTTTACTTCAGTTTCTATCTAGGGAACGTCAGCTATGATCGAACAGTTGTTGCAATTGCTCGTACAACCTTAAAAATGTCCTTGATGTCTTTAAAAGCTGTTGTCAATTTTCGAATAAGCCAGATGTTAAAAATGGAGGCTCAGCATGCCAAAATCATTACAGAAAATACTGATGGGCTGCCCACCTTCAACATTCTTGGCAGGTTTGTAGGCATCATTTTTGACGATCATCTTGATGAGGTTCATGCACTGTACAATAAAGCGCTCAAAAACATGCCCCTCCCCGGCCTCTGTGAACACGTAGCTGACTGTGAACTCCAGGGAGCGCTGAATGAGGGGTATGAAAGGCCACGGATGATATTCCAGGAAGTCCAGCAGCTAGCAGAGGCCATGAGAGAGGACAGTAAACTGGAGTACTTCACAGAGTAAAATCAGTGAGAGAGAAACACTCAATTTCTCAAGTGTCCAGCACACTGTCTTTGCCCTCTTATTGACTGAATTTTAGACTTACAACTTTGGTGTACAAAATGATGGTCTTCTCCAGCTTCTCCCTGCAAATGCTGCCTGGTCCAACTTGCCGACCTTCAGAACGTACCAGTAAGGTGGAACACATAAGCATGTCATACTTTTCTTAAACGTGGTATCAATCACTTGTTACATTGATCCAAAACATAAATACAGCTACACAATCAAATGTAAAAAAATTGAAAAGAAGATTATTAATTAGCTAATTAGGTCAATTAGCTAATTACTGACAACCAATCCTGATGAGCAGTCTGATTTATATATTGGTGTTTAAATACTGAATTTAAAATGAATAATAATGATATTAAAGGAAACAATTCAACAATTATGGTCATTATAATCATGCAGCCCACCATCCCCCCCAACAGCCACCACTAGAGACTAATCACTTTTTGTTTAACAAGTCAGCTATCAAGCCCGCATTATACAGTGTAGTAGAGCAGAGTAACCCGTCAATTGGACTGGGCATTCATTCCTCAGCACAGAGAAAAATGAAGAAATGAATAGACCCCAAAAGCCAGGATTATTTTGGAGACCTTATCTGGCCCACGGTTGATATTTCACATTCTGTTTGCTCATAAGCTAAGTCTCTCATCCACACCGAAATACCAACAGGCCGAATGGAATCTGACCTGCAGCCCAGTGGGGAGGACATATTGTCTGTGATATCACCAGTTGATATCAGCTCGCTTCTGTCTCATCTGATGATATATAAACTCATGCAATGAGCACTCTGAGAAAAGCAGGACACCATGTCTCTAGGTAAAACCATGTAGATATGGCATTATTGTCTCCTGCCTTAGCTAAAATTCAGTTTGAGCCCTTTGAACAGGTGATCTGTCAAAAATATATTAGCTCTGTCTATGACTATGTGCTCTAAAGCTGAGCTCGGCGGTCCATCAGAATTAGCCTTGTGCTCTTGGTAAGAAAAATACCCAGATTATCTCTTTGTACAAACCATTATACTAGGTCTGGATGCCATAAATAAAATAACCTGTATAAGTTATTTACATTGACATCTATTATGTAATAGAAATAAATAGTAATAATAAATCCATTTATCCATCCAGCAAAAAGCAAAAGAAAAATAACTGGGAAAAATGTGTTATTAAATGTCTTGTAACCAAAATCATGACAGATTCGGGCAAAAATATGAGCCTCAAATTTGAGCCTCATGAGCAAATTTTATAATTGTGTCTCCCAATTGCATTGCAATAAAATACCACCAGATTTTCAAAAACTTTGCACGTAATTTTGAAAAAGAAATCTTAAATGT
>JAZGTK010003130.1:0-11919 GCA_036877625.1 Ambastaia sidthimunki | reverse complement strand
TCTCATTGTATGTACATTTGTGCATGTGCAATTCAGCCACTGAGTATTTCAATCTCTAAAAGCAGAAAGAAATATATTCACAATAGGCCGAGAAGAAGCTGACTATAATATTCTGCCTTTATTCACAGAGAATAAAAAGGATGATTGATGAATTGAAAGAGTCCTGCTGTACCTCAGACAGACGTCACTCAACGACTGTTGATAACCTCTGTCTTGTCTGTGTCAAAAAAAATGGCAGGAACTGACAATCTGCACTGGAGAATAAATCTTGTGGGTTCTTATGAACAACTGGCCCCTTTAAATGACAACTTGTTGTTTAATGACAATTAGGCCTCCAGCAGTGTGAAGTGATAATCAAAAAACACTGATTCAAATGCCTTCCACAACTGTGTTCAAATAGCAGAGTCATTAGAAATGAGACTGCTATTCTCTCTCTCTCTCTCTCTCTCTCTCTCTTTCTCTCTCTCTCTCTCTCTCTCTCTCTCTCTCTCTNCTCACACACACACACATACACACACAATGGCAAAACCTCCTTAATTAGATACCTCTAATGAGTAACAAACCATTAAAATTAAACAACTCATTGGACAAACTCGCCATTTACCCATCACATTTTCACTGTCGCATTTAGCAAACGTGCACATCCAAGTTTGGGCGTGTACTGTATGATGAACTCATACTGAACTGAATATTCACCTCACACATTTTCAGCAAAAACTCTTCAGGTCGTTTGTTCTAGTAGTTTATTCTGGCCAGACACTGCCCACTTAAAATGGATCTAACAAACATTGTTTCTACATGCTTTAATGTTTCTTTTATTTGAAATAGATTGGTGCAGGCAGTCAAAACAGAAAATTAAAAAATTAAAAAACAAAAATTCTACTTCTTTTTGTCAGACAAAAAAAATTGTGCATTGCTGACACCCGCGAGTTACTTATTACCCAACCAACGACATGGAAGCTGGCAGATTTTAATGCTTTTCACCATCTTAGCAAAAATCACACATTTTCTGTTGTTTTTATTTGAATGAGAAAACCTACAGGTCACAGCTTAAACATGCTACTGCTTTCCCAAAATTCCTGCCGTGCACTTTTGCGCTATACTTGATGAGCAATAGATTCTGGCACGATTAGATTCTGGGTCACCGAGCACTGACCCAAATCGCAAAATGTGCCAAAGGATGCGACCTTGTGGGACAAAAGAAGGACGCCTGCCCTCAAGAACATTCAACATGGAGGTAGCAGTTTACTGCACCCTACTGAAGATCCCATCACGTTTTATTATACTGCCAATCTGACAAGCAACATTCGTAAACGACAGTAAAGACAAACAAACAAGCAAACAAAACAAATCACACACTGTACACCAAGCTTCAGATTGATTCAACAGGCTTTCCCAGCCAATCGATGCAGCAACACCTGCCTAAAAAGCAGTTGCCTCTTTTGACCTCGGAGGCAGTGGATCAGCCCGCAGATAATCTGTTTGTCAAGGCAAAGCTCAAGACTCTTGACTTGTGACACTGTAGGTCAGATGAAGTGATAAATCAATGCAAGGGTCTGGAGGGCCGCCAGCTGGGAAATGACAGTGCACAAGGTCAAGAAATTTGCAAGCGTTTCTCATAAAAAGTAATGGGGATGAATTACTGAGGTATAAAGCGTACTGCAAAGTTTCTGCCTCATATAAACTTGTCAAGTCCCAAAGCCAAAGTGCAGATGGCAGATGTCAGCACCAGGGTTAGTCATGTGTCTCTCTGATAATCTCTTTGAGGCTTTTTCAAGCATACAGAGCCATCACTGCAATGACAAATGCAGATGATTTAAAAGTTAAAGCCATATATATTCGATTGCTCTGTTAAGATCAGGCACCTAGACTCCCTCAATACCCACAAACTCACACACGCAGTCGAGTGGTTGCTTGATTCTCCCGACCCACACAAAAGCCCACAGACTCGCACGTACTTGCCTGCATTTATCCTCTGTGAGACAGACATAAAGTTTTGAGAACATTTTGTGCTAGCCAACAGAAATGACAGACGTGGTTCCATTCAAACACTGAACTTTGATGTCACATTTACATGCAGTTCTAAGTTATGAAATAAGTTATGAAATATGCAGATGAGGTTAAAATCCCACCCGTCTCACTAACAGGCCCCTTTTCCTACCGACCTCAATGAAAAGAAGGAAATTGAAAGATACATTAACAAACACAGCAGTGTGTGGAAAGGGAGAAAAAGACAGTCATGGTTTCAAATGTAATCGTAATGAGATCTTCCACAACAGAGCTCTGTCTCTTTCTCTCTCTCTGAAGCAAAAAAAAATTGCTTTGTGTGAAGTTTTATTCTTGATTATCTCTTTTTTAACACAGAACTGTCACTACCTTTAAAACACTTCAGGCATTGCACACTGATATTCGAAGGCAACTGATTAAAATATTAAAGCTAATTTAGGATGACAAGACACATTGCTATATTTTCCAATATTGCACTGATATTTATTTGTTAGGGTATTTTATTACCTCCCATAACTTTAATGAAGCAAGATTTCAATAATAACTTTAAGCAACTAACTACTTTTTTAGTATATTTGATTATAGATAGACTTCTTTTATTTACAAGGCACTCTGGAATACTTGACACTGGTTAGCCAGTTCCGACATTCCGAGGTCAGTTATTCCCAGATAACATTGTTTATATGATTAGTTTGTAGCCTGTCAAGCTAGTTTTAAAGTAGCTTTACTAACACTGCTTTACAACAACTTTTATAAATTACTTTCTATATTCACCTATGGCCTCCAATGAATATTCCCACACTTTTCTATAGTAGATAGTTTCTTAACATTTCTACACCTCTAACACCTCACATCTTCCCAACTTTTATGACCTCATCAGATGCACCACAGGAATCTCTCAAGAGAATGATGTCTAACCAATCTATCAACTACAGCTGATATAATACTGCTATTGTAAGAAAGCTGTGAATGTCATCGAGACACCGTGTAAAGATTATCTATGCCCCCGTCTAAGAGTTTTATCTAAATCTCGATATCTTTTGTGCTCTGCTCTTAAAATGAAAAAAACATAAAGATATCAGCTCCTTCCAGGGGCTGTTCTCATTTGCCATTCACTATTATCTTGCACAATTCAAAACTCCTAAAGCCAAAATAATGCAAACAACACATAGCACTATTAAATTACATTTATATCTGTATGCCTTTATGTAACCACCTGAGATTTCCGGAACCAATCACAGCAAAAGGAAAAAGAAACCTGGAAGGTGCTAAGGTTCATCGTACATTCTTTTTGATAAAGTGATGCCCATCTCCGCTCACAGAGAAGTAATGGAATCAAAAAGAACTTAGGAGAGAAAGATTTAGTCTTTTATCTGTAGAAGGGCTGGACCCTGTTGGAGCACACAAACGATTCTTTGAATGCACCTGCTGAGTGACATCACATCTAAAAAAACAATATGACTGAATACCGTTTTATCTACGGAACTCAGAGCTTAAGATCTTTGATATGAAACATGTTATTTGGTCTTCTGGACTTCCCGAATTCATTCACTAAAATGTGTTATATTTTCAGGCCCTGCGAATGAAGGTTACAATTTGTAAATGTTTTTCCAGAATAGATCAATGAAGTTTATTAGATTATACCTGCTGTGGCTGACGTGTAGCTCTCCAAGGAGTTGGTTCTTGAACCACTGATCAAAATCCACATTGTCAAACAATTCATACGCTGCTAACCCCACCGCATTGTACACTGAAACAAAAAAGATTTTGCCAAACTCAGCATCTAATAATCTTTGATTATGGATCAGTTTCTAAAGCTGAAGTGTGTCATTTCTGCCCCACTGACAACATCAAATGGAATAAATAGTTTTTAAACAGCTTTCCTGAAGATGCCTCTGGTCTGCCCGTGGTCAAACTAAACAACTGATCAAACCGTTAAGCGTTAATGTTAATGTGCCTGGCTAATTAGGAAACAATGTTTATAGCTTAAACATTTTACACTTTGTACACCTATTTTACAAACATTGTACACCTACAGCTATCTGCAAATTAACTAAAGATGGAAGAAAGTATTTTTACATAAAAGTGACACACTTCAGCTTTAAGTGTATTTCTGAAGATAGAAATGGAAAAGACCTGCATCTTTCATGAGCATCTGCACTGGGTCCTCCACATTACTGGGGCCTGTAAGAGAAAAACAGACATCATTACAAATATCAGCTAGAGCTGTACAATCCCAATGTATTCACTAAATGTAATGTACAAAATGTATTGGACAAATATTTAGCTAAATAAATATATTTAGGTATATATAGTATATGAGTAATAATAAACAGTATATAAATGTATATACTGTAAATTTTAAAATGTCCCTACCGTTGTTAAAACCAAACCTATTCTTTTGCTTTCATACAACTGTAAAAATCACCTCCCCCCAGCAAAAATAGTAGAACATGCAAAGCTGGCAAAACGTTATAATCAAAATAACCATAATGAGCAAAATTGTCCCATTTCCCACAGCCAATCAGAATTTGTCTTTCCCGAGCGACAGCAAGGCAATGCTATTTAATGTCCATGTATAATCAGAACAGAGAAAATGCTCAAAAAGAAATGCTCAAAAAGACAATGACACTACTAGGAAATTAACTGAGAGGTCATTATTGTAATCATCATCTGAATGCCTTTATAATGCTGCTCACTTCACACTATAAAGAAACAGGATTTGCTAAAATTACCACTTGTTCATCTTCCTATATTCTCCGCTTTGTGATAAATGATGGAATTTTAAATGAGATTATTAAAATAAAACACAACTGCCTAAATCCATGCAAAATCATTACAGTACTCTGAATATTATGGTGATCTATAAGAACAACAGTAATTATTAATAACTTAGTTTATTTAGTTAAATCTTTTCATTACAAAGTGTATAACTGAACATTTTGAATGGAATTTTGAATCTGTTCCATCTCTGAAGGTCCTAGTTTGTCTCCCTTTTGCTTTAATGAAAACAGGTGTTTGAGCTGGCATGAGCTCTTCATTATACATTATACCCTGATGCTCAAAATGACCTCAAGCATGATCTGAGAATGTTCCAAAGAGCAACTTGTGTGTCTTTATCGAAGAAACAAATTCTGCCCTTTCCAACTGTGGCCAATGTCACAGATATTCTCATTTGATTAGTAGCCTAGAAATAATGTGGAATTTTTACATAGTGGTCTTTATTCACAATATAAACTTTTGAACCCCACTGTATAAGTGTAGCTAGTCAACTATTTTAATGAACTAATTGGAGAACGTATTTGCGTTATTCACTAATTAATGGGAAGTCTAGATAAAATACAGTAAGAGTTTAACAGTTGTCAGGCAGTCCTTGCGTTTGGCTGAGAGCAACAGCTTAATTGCTATCTGTAGCTTGTAGCGGTGCACTAGCGATGAACTCTATTTAGCTTAGCGGAGTTTGCTTTAAAAAGTTGACATATGCCCTGCAAGGACACTATTAAAAAGTCAAAATCTGAAATAAAGCACCAGATGACTGGTACAGAATATTTTTCATTTAGAAACAAAGCACCGTTTGAAAAACTGATAGCACTGGTGTTGTGTGATGTCATAACATCCTCTTTAAACTAGTGTCAGCAGGAAGCTAGAAATGACAGTAATTCCATGTTTAAACACTTCAAAGAGACATTCTGTGAAACGACTGTGGCATGTGAGCATACTATCATAGCTGCCTCATGACACAGATGAACAATTAAAATCAAAGTATTTCACATAAGAAGTTAATATGTTAATTGCTGCAGAATAAAAAGGATCACTGATAAATCAACCTTCAACCTTTATAAAAGAATCACTTTATTTCACCCAGTCTACTCTCATTCCCTCTGACATTTCTTTCATTCTCAAAATATAATGACATTTCCATTTAACCAGTGAGTTTTGTTTGATCAACGAGTCTTTAATCAGCATATTAAAAGCTTTGACTTGTCTAATTTATTCAATGTGTCCTTGAACACCTAGAATCATTCAGGAAAATGTTGATATTTTGTAGTCTGTTATCAGAAAATGAATCTATACTGTGCACCCAACAATGGTTCATTTAGACCAAGGGAAAAAACTCAGTTCAGTGACCAAAGAAGATTAGAGACCTATAAAAGTAATCTATAAGGTAGTCTATAGTTAATATACTATATACTGTAATAGTCACAGTTTATACAACTCAGGCCAAGCACTAAGAAGCTTGATAGCTTTGTGTGAGGAACACACTGAAATTTAAGTTGCATCCTCTAGGCCATGTATCGAGTTTCAGGCACAAAATCTCAGGTTAGGCATGAGCTTCGGGGTAAGGTAAGATTTGTTTTGTCTTTTATGAAGCTTGACTGCTTGACTAATGCTTCTTTAAAAACTTGGATGATTGTGCTCAACAGAAGAAATAAAACCAAAATAAGGATTTAGGGTGGTTAAATGATGATGGAATTTAAACAATTCCATTAAACATTCATTGGCACGTTCAAACAAAACCAACCTTGAAGATTTTGCACCATCTCCAGAAGCACCGGTGTCAACGTTTGGCTGTAGTTGTGAAAAACGTCCAGGAACAGCACTTCTGTGCATGGCTGTGAAGATATTGAGCGAAACAGGATATGACACGGATGTTAGAGAAACACCATTTAAACACAAACATTCGCCCACACTCACAAACACATGAAAAGAAACCTGATCTTCAATGGTATCCATCACTCTTGCTAGCACAATCAATAGTGTGTATTGACTGAGGTTTCTGTGTGCGAGGCCTGACCCGGTGGCCCTCAGTGACTGTTACTAAGGCTTGAGATACTGGAACACCCAAGGGAAAAAATGCAAGGTCAAATATCACCTTTGCACACCTTGCCTAACTTAACATTTGTCACACGTCAAAACGTGCTCTGTGCCTTCAGGATCTCTGACATAATCAATTCAGTTCAGAGTAAAAATCGATGAGGGCAAGTATCAGAACTGGTTATGGATAAAAAGGCTGGATTGGAAGATTGGAAGACTTTTTTTTGGCCAGTAGGTTTCAACTGGTTTGGCTGTTGCACAGATTTTACACTAAACATCAAGTGACAAAACAACACAGTAGCAAAAAGAAAAGCAAAACAAAAATGTCAGGCGGAACAGGTAAATGTTGGTTTCCTACAGTTTGATGGGATTTATTTGGTTTGTTTGGCAATAATTCACTCCACATAACATATGGTCAGTACAAGCCATACTTACATTTACTGCAAGTAAATCCATATTTAACACAGTCTGGGTTTTATTTTCCATAGTTTTATATATGACTGTTGAGGATGAGAGCATGCCACAAAACTTAATCTGTCAATCTAATCTACGTAATTTGATTAAGATAATAGCAAGTGCCAGATACATTTTGCATATCATGCAAATTTTGCATATCATTAGTTTATCCCTGCTGTTCGTGATCACATCAGGACAGACCTTTGACAGTTTTGGGTTGAGAGACACCAGTTGAGAAGCACTGCTTTAGACTGACATTTAAGATTTATATTGCCTGTGAATAGTTCCACTCAGAGGACAAGTAACACTATTTATGTGTGATGCATAATTTTGAAGATACACTTTTGAAACTACTTGAAGGTGAAATTATTCTATGGAGGCTTCCTTCAGCATGTAATGACAAATGTGATGTAAAATGGTACTCTCGCCTGCGGTTAGAAGTTTAGTCACCCAATGTCGTTTTAAAGCCAGGATATAAAAGCCACATTAGGTAGGCAGCCAGATGTAATGCACACTAAGTCATATAAGGGCACTTTCAAATACCCCATAGATCTGCAGACCATCTATACAAATTCCACAAAAGAGAGACAGACTGCAGATTCCTGTTAACTTGGTCACTTTGCATTTACTGACATGTCCATTGCCCTTGCAATGCATCTTTTTTTACAGTGATGTCCTCACAGACAGGCAAATGGAAAGGAAAATGTTTCATATGCAAAGGGCAGTTTAAAAATATAGTACTGATAATAAAAGTGACAAGGTGTTAAAAGAACAGCTTCTGACAAACTGATTTTTATAGAAAGGGTCCACTCACCCGCAAACTGTACTTCCATGAGTCCCCTCCCGTCTCCTCAACAGCTACACAAAGAGAAGATCAAAGCAAATGTCACTGAGAACTTTTGAAAAATGTGCTGGCTGCTCTTTTTTTCTATATAATGAAAATAAATGATGACTGAAGTCATTAACAGTTTTCTTAACAGCTACTTTGTGCTCCACATAAGAAAAGGCATGTGTTTAGGATGGGTGAACTCTCTCTTTTCTCTTTAAAGTAATAGATTATGGAATTGCATTACAGTTATAAATTCATAAATACACTTTTGTTGGAAACTGATGGCATATGATGCAAAACATTACTGACATGTCATTATTTATTGTCGTTATTTTCAGCCCATTCTAACATATGCTTTTTGCAACATTTTTAGACATTCAGTGTCTATTTAAAAATTAGCAGAATTCCTAACAAAAACTGTTCAAAACATTACAGAAAACCAACAAGCAAGATCAAAAGAAAGTAAGATGTAGTGATAACCTAGTTTCATCAGCTGCCTAATACTCACACTGGCCCAGGTGATTGCTAAGCCGTAGCATACAGAATACATGATGATAGTACCACCCTACAAATGTGCCAAGATTTGTTCCTAAGGGCTGGTCATCAACCGGCCAGAACAATTCCGCCTGCTGCCAAGTCACTAAATTAATTGCAATTACACTGGCTTGACAGCAAGACCTCGGATGATTCACCAACTGGCATCACTGGACCGAGACAATGGAGATTAGAAAATGACATGACCAAAGTACACCTAGAGATTCTAAATTACCACAAACTGCTTATTTCTTGACAGCAGTTTCATATGTTAGATTAGTGTGTCAGGTAAGGTGTTGGGGTTAACACAAGCAGGGCTCAGTTAACAAACAAGATAATGCAGTGTATCTTGAGTTCCTGCTCATAACAGGAACATTTGTTGTCATAGAAACTGTAACCTACCATTGATTCATACATGACATAATCCATTTCTGCTCCTATAACCACTTTCCTAAACGATGCAGGTCATGTTCACAACAGAGTTGTAGATGGTTACAAAAACAGGAATTTTGTGTGATGCAATGCAATTGACCCTTCACTAAGCTCTGCCCTAAAACATTACTGATTAATCATATTTTACTGATATTTTACATTACTGATACATTACTGATGAATCATATTTTAGCAACTGTTGCCCTGCACCATATTAGAGCAGCTTTTGCTATATTCTAATGTAATTCTATGGAAGTTCTTTTTAGGACACAAACTCCAATTTCATTCCTTATTCCCAAATGAAGGTGTGTTAGGTAAGGACACTTACATTTGCAAGTAAATGAATGTTAACATAACAGTAAATGGGATTTGATGAGAGTAATACTGACAAGCAAGAGATTCTAGAGTAATGTTACCTTGAATGAGGATTTCAAAAAACTGAAAACATTGGTCATCCTTTACTCGTATCATTCCAAATTCTTATTATTTTTTCCATGCAATAGTAGAAGAGAAATAATTCCATATGAAGAAAAATAAAAGAGACTGAGACTGTCAGTCTGTTTCCCACTGAGTACATTTTTCCCACTGAGTACATCGGCTTAACATCAATAAATTCCTGCAAATGTTGCCACCCCTATTCAAATCCAAAACATTTTATAAATGATTCACAGTTATATATGTTATATCATATATTTATATATGTTAATGAATTCATTGTATATTTGTATGTACCAAAACTCTCAGGATCTTCTTCCCACATGGTCAGCTCTTCCTCTGTCAGCAGAAAGTATTTGGAAA
Organism: Ambastaia sidthimunki; assembly: GCA_036877625.1. Taxonomy (NCBI): domain Eukaryota; kingdom Metazoa; phylum Chordata; class Actinopteri; order Cypriniformes; family Botiidae; genus Ambastaia; species Ambastaia sidthimunki. Next base: position 2,048 of record JAZGTK010003130.1, on the reverse strand, counting down.
CCAGTCTCCTGCCGATCTCCGTCAAGGTTTGGTGAGTAAAGAAAGCAGTCTTAATTTTATGTGCCTCCAGGCTTTCCGGCATACTATCTAAAATGTATATTGCAACATCATTTTAATATACAATTACACATGTAGTAATGTTCATCATATTAGGTATTAGATCATTCATTAAAACGTCAGACATTTTCCGTGTACAATCCATTAATAGGGCAATAAAATATCAAAATGAGAGCCAATTTTTATATTAGTTTACTTCAGTTTCTATCTAGGGAACGTCAGCTATGATCGAACAGTTGTTGCAATTGCTCGTACAACCTTAAAAATGTCCTTGATGTCTTTAAAAGCTGTTGTCAATTTTCGAATAAGCCAGATGTTAAAAATGGAGGCTCAGCATGCCAAAATCATTACAGAAAATACTGATGGGCTGCCCACCTTCAACATTCTTGGCAGGTTTGTAGGCATCATTTTTGACGATCATCTTGATGAGGTTCATGCACTGTACAATAAAGCGCTCAAAAACATGCCCCTCCCCGGCCTCTGTGAACACGTAGCTGACTGTGAACTCCAGGGAGCGCTGAATGAGGGGTATGAAAGGCCACGGATGATATTCCAGGAAGTCCAGCAGCTAGCAGAGGCCATGAGAGAGGACAGTAAACTGGAGTACTTCACAGAGTAAAATCAGTGAGAGAGAAACACTCAATTTCTCAAGTGTCCAGCACACTGTCTTTGCCCTCTTATTGACTGAATTTTAGACTTACAACTTTGGTGTACAAAATGATGGTCTTCTCCAGCTTCTCCCTGCAAATGCTGCCTGGTCCAACTTGCCGACCTTCAGAACGTACCAGTAAGGTGGAACACATAAGCATGTCATACTTTTCTTAAACGTGGTATCAATCACTTGTTACATTGATCCAAAACATAAATACAGCTACACAATCAAATGTAAAAAAATTGAAAAGAAGATTATTAATTAGCTAATTAGGTCAATTAGCTAATTACTGACAACCAATCCTGATGAGCAGTCTGATTTATATATTGGTGTTTAAATACTGAATTTAAAATGAATAATAATGATATTAAAGGAAACAATTCAACAATTATGGTCATTATAATCATGCAGCCCACCATCCCCCCCAACAGCCACCACTAGAGACTAATCACTTTTTGTTTAACAAGTCAGCTATCAAGCCCGCATTATACAGTGTAGTAGAGCAGAGTAACCCGTCAATTGGACTGGGCATTCATTCCTCAGCACAGAGAAAAATGAAGAAATGAATAGACCCCAAAAGCCAGGATTATTTTGGAGACCTTATCTGGCCCACGGTTGATATTTCACATTCTGTTTGCTCATAAGCTAAGTCTCTCATCCACACCGAAATACCAACAGGCCGAATGGAATCTGACCTGCAGCCCAGTGGGGAGGACATATTGTCTGTGATATCACCAGTTGATATCAGCTCGCTTCTGTCTCATCTGATGATATATAAACTCATGCAATGAGCACTCTGAGAAAAGCAGGACACCATGTCTCTAGGTAAAACCATGTAGATATGGCATTATTGTCTCCTGCCTTAGCTAAAATTCAGTTTGAGCCCTTTGAACAGGTGATCTGTCAAAAATATATTAGCTCTGTCTATGACTATGTGCTCTAAAGCTGAGCTCGGCGGTCCATCAGAATTAGCCTTGTGCTCTTGGTAAGAAAAATACCCAGATTATCTCTTTGTACAAACCATTATACTAGGTCTGGATGCCATAAATAAAATAACCTGTATAAGTTATTTACATTGACATCTATTATGTAATAGAAATAAATAGTAATAATAAATCCATTTATCCATCCAGCAAAAAGCAAAAGAAAAATAACTGGGAAAAATGTGTTATTAAATGTCTTGTAACCAAAATCATGACAGATTCGGGCAAAAATATGAGCCTCAAATTTGAGCCTCATGAGCAAATTTTATAATTGTGTCTCCCAATTGCATTGCAATAAAATACCACCAGATTTTCAAAAACTTTGCACGTAATTTTGAAAAAGAAATCTTAAATGT
>JAZGTK010003129.1:0-28466 GCA_036877625.1 Ambastaia sidthimunki | reverse complement strand
AGCTTGTCTGAGATATGAGAAATTTATATACACAATACTCAAAAGTTTAGCATGCCTAAAACATTTAGATGTAATGCTGATAGACACAAAAAGACCAAAATAATAAACAAACTACTCTTTAAAGATTTTCTTTCAGGATTTTCCATAGTTTGATCCAGTTCATAAAACTGGTCTAAATGACTTCTTAATAAGTCTAAATGATATGGTTTAAAGGAAAATACTATTAATGAGTGATAGTATTTCAATCTATTCCTCACACAATAATTCTTGCCTGAGGTCAGCAGGGTCTGCATGTTAATGTCGTCAGCCTTGAATAAGCAGGACACACCTACCACAAAACAAATTTTGGCAAAATGAGGCACCTCGGAGGATTGTGACAAAGTGTGATTACCACTGCTAACACCTTTATGGTTAAACGTGACTCTGGTTGCTGCTAATCTGGTGCACTTCTCAAATGGTTGGATAAAAGATGAAAGATTCTGGAACTGAGACATACACAGCCAGCTAGAAAGACTTGATTGTCTAAAATACCTACAGGAAAACATTACATATATAGAAATTACTAAATAAAGCATATGTTGCCAGCCAGTGGTCTACTGCACAATAAAAGGGGCCAGACACAGGCAAACACTTAAGCTTGGGGTCTTTTATTCTCGAACTGTGACCGACAGGACACAGCATTAAAAGAAATGCTTTGGCTTTTGGGTTGAAGATATGTTGTGTTACAACATAGGACAGAAATAGTTAGAAACAAAATAAAAACAGGCTTCCACTCTCCAAATAATAAAAGTACAAAACAAAAAATTAAACAATCAGTGTGGCATTAAAAGACACCAAAAAGACAACAGTAGTGGCCTTTACACCCCCCTGGATTAAAGAACACAATCTGGATCTCACAGAGGGCCTACTTAGTGCTATATCTCCTCTCTGAATTGCAAATCTCTGAATCTCTCCTCTGCAAGACAAATTGTTTCTTCTTCCCAATAGTAAACATAAGATTATTTTCACAACATATTATAAAATAAGCAAGAACACTTACGCTATATGAGTACGAGACACAAACAAACTCTCCAAGTGAACTCGCAATCAATTCTCATCAAACGGTGCAAATCACACAACAATCGCCCCCGTATACTACTCACAGGTGCACTATTACATGAATACAAGTGAATATTTATCGCCCTTTTGGCGTTTTACCGAGTTTATATTACTTGTATCTCTCGAACACACAGCCAATATAGTACACTCTGTTAGGCGCTACTCATACACACTCTCGCAAGACAATCGCTCAGACGTGATCCTGACTCGCTAAAACCTTAAAGCGACAGGGGCATAATCTGAATACATGGAACAGGTATCAGTGTCTATATTGTGAATGTATTCCTCCTAATATATAATGTTGATCTTAACCAAACATTTACATAAAGTCATTTTTTTCTCTCCCGGTTACACAAACAAAAAAAACTGGAGCTTAACTTTTCCTTAAGAACTCGGTGTTGCAGGGGGTTGCCAGGTGTTGTTCTGTGACTGCTAGTGTATTCTAAGTATTCTAAGTAGCTTTCAGTGTGCTGCTTTATGGCTACAAATGTTTACTGGGTGGTTGCCAAGATGTTTTGAGTGGATGCTTAGCCATACGAGTGTAGATGTTAAGTAGGTAGGTACTGAGAATGACTTTGTCAGATGATCTTCAGACATCTCAGCTTTGTTGTCTTGTGCAATAAAGTTTAAATTGTTTGACACCTGGAACCTTTTACTCAAAAGAGCCTTCTTGCCTGATTGAAGAGATTTGCCATGATAACTTGGTGACATCGATATGATTGGTAAAAAGCTGGTAAATTAGGGGCTGAGACGGATGGAAAGACATGCAGACAACACAAACTACCAAAAGTTTAAAGAGCTAAGCAAATTTAGCTTCTAGTCTAGTGTTTGTGTGGTCTGCTGTGGCTGGGCCCAGAATGGTGTAAACAATCCCACTCAAGAGACCACACAAGAGGTGCGAAGTTGCGAGAGAATAATTGTTTATTAAACTTTGTGCTGTTTGTATGTCAAAACGTATAGAGGTATATAGAGGTATATAGCAGGTATAGAGTGGTGTCCTCCACTTCAACCTTCTGATAGAAGAAGGTTGAAGTGCCTTCACCCAGCACACAACCTGTTCACCCTCCTACCATCCGGCAAGCGCTACCGCAGCATGCGGTGCAAGACTACCAGACTCAGCAACAGCTTTTTCCCACAGGCCATCAGACTACTAAACTCACTCTAGAAAACTCCATGAACATGATAACCACTACACCTACAATGACCAACTGACTGTTAAAATAATTTATATGCATACATTTTTGATATGCATAAAACATAGGTGCCTGCACAAATGTTCTTTATATGCATAAGAACATAATAGTTTACATTCATGTAACAATGTTCATTCATTCATGTAACAATGCACAATGTTCTTTATATGCACAAGAACATAATAGTTTACGTTCATGTAATATACAGTATATCTCCATGCTGCTATTTTGCGCCAGCATTTACCATTGCACCCAAGTAATATACTTCAAACTGACTTCACTTCAAGCGCATTGTGCAAAATGTTACATGCCCCACTGTCTGTCTGTATATGTTGTGTTTATTGCTTATTTGATGATGTCTGTGTGCACTTTTATGTTATATGTTGCACTTTTAAGTTATGTTATAAAATCAAATAACAATCAAATAACTGGAATGGAGAAAGAAATCAACAAAGAGGATAAAGACAAGAACAACCCCAAGGTCCCTGGCAAAAACCACACCCTCAAGGTCCAGTTAATCCATGGCACAGACCAGATCAGGGTTACTGGGGATGCCCAGAGGATCCTACCCAGAGGAGTCAGCTTCCAATGAAAAAGCTGCAGGTTGCAATTAAAGGCAAAACTTGTCAAAACACATATGATGGTAGTGTAACAGGTTGAGGTATGCTGGACCAGTATTTAGGTTCAGTAATGAAACTCACACAGACCACCAAATGTGTTTAAACTGCCGGCTTATATTGACAAAAAGTGAGCAATTGTAAGATGTCACTTTGCACAAAAAAAAGAAAATGCACAAAACTTGCAATATTCTTTAAGCTGGTTTTATTATGTAAACAGTACAGTAAGTTTGGTTACCGTCAGTCGTCTATAATCAACTCAGTCCAACTGTTGTCTGCAGGGAAAAAATGTAACTAAAGACTAAAATGAGGTCTTTACAGTCCTACCAGGGTAGAGGTTACTCAGGTAAAGTTGCTTTCCTTTGCAGGTGGCTGATAAGTAACAAACAGTCTTGTTGAAATGAAATTTCAGATGTCTCAACGGAAAAGAAAAGACCTGTCCTGTTTTATAAACAGTACCATACACACACAAAAACAGAGCAAAATACTATTAACAACACAACACAATTTGCAAAGATTAAATATTTGCTTGAAACACTAACAATTCTCTTAGTCTCAAACAACCATTAGATTTTCTCAAAATGGTGACTGCACGCTTGTTAACACAGCACATGTGGTTTCTCAATAAGCATTCACATATAAAACACATCTCATCCCCACATAAATTAACCAAAACATTCACTTTTCATTAGTAACAGTTACAAAAGAAAAAAAAACATTTGGAACAATACATTTTAAACAATTTAACGAACTCATCAAATCCGTATTCTCTCAAATTCACAAACATAAATATACTCCAAATCAATCCCAGAGATGTACATGGAAAAGATTTCACCACTGTAGCACCTCGGAACAAATTACATTTACTCTTACAAGCATATAAGAAAAAAAAAATTCAATCACCCGATCTCTTTCAGCGACACTTCTCGTTTTCTTATTTAGCGCATTCTCTCTTCCTTAATCAGCACATGCTCTATTCTTAAAGGGGCCTTGCTCTTTTATCCTTCTTACATTAAAACAGTGTTTTAAACATTTCAATTGATTAGTTTAGTAACCCAGAAAGGTATTTTAAGATTTCTTTTTTTAGGCACTTTTTGATGTTGTGTATTTATATTTCTGTCAACTGTTAACATTTTAACCTGGGTTACAGTAGGCACTGGAGTAACTTATGCCTCACACTTCTCTATGTCTGGAACATTTTCAAAGACAGTAGAATTCTCTGGACAGGTACTGCTGATTGCAATGACTGCTCCAGTTAGTCTACAAAGAACAAAACAGTGACCTAGTGTTAAACTAAAACACTGCTGTTAATATATTAGAATGCCCTGTGCAAATTAGATCTGCAGATTTATTGTTCTGATGGAATATCTGATGAAATATACATTGACAGCAAAGGGATCAAAGGGATACAGAACCCAAAGCAAATGTACAGTATACTGGTTGAAGAACAGTCTTACTGGTTGCATTTTTGGACAGTCATTTGTGTTCCTTTTGTAGTTGGAGTTAAAAAAAAGCAATCTTAAGAGCATGTGTCAGGGAGTCACAGTCACCACCACCATTGCAATCACCAGAATACTAATCACCTCTACTCTCATTGCACTCCTCCCGTTTATTCACTGTCTGGTCTCAATGCTATCCTGTTGTGTTAACCAAACTCCCTCTGTTTCAGTTTCCTAGAACAGAGAAACCCCAGCGATCTCCACCATTCCTATTCTTCAGCATTTCCCTGTTCCCCCACGCCCTCGATTCCCAGAGAGAGAGAGAGAAGATTTATCACCGCCCACTCACCTTGATTCTCCGGTTCCCGTTGCTTGTCTGCCATTTTCAATAAATCACCTGTTGTTCACTTCTTAACTGTGTTCTGTGTATCGCTGCTGACAATATGTTGGTTTTGCTTTTGTGTCTTTTTTACATTTGTTATCAGTTTAGTTTTAGCACTACAGTCTGAAAACCAGCCAAAAGATAAAAATGTTAGATTTTCCTATTTTTGCCTTGTTTTCGAGACATTTTTACTGCTTGAATCTATTTACTTGGATTTTTTTCTTGTTTTAAGATGGTAAGAAGTTTATACCAGGTAAAATTTTCTCACCCCGTTGCCAGATAATTTTGCTTTATTTGAGTTTTCTTCTTATGTTTTATTTTCTTATTTTTGCATGTTTATTTTTTGCAGTATAGAAAAACCATGTGCCAGTGGGGAAAATGTATCAAAGAACAGACTGAAGAACTCCATCTCAGACAAAATATCAATGCACAGTGATATATGACTTCAAAATAAAGCAGTAACCTTAGAAACTGGCTAGATGACAGAAAGTTAAATGTATATAATATAATATAAATAATATAACATTTTTAATAGTAGGGCCACATGGGGCACCACTCCAAAATGATGAAAAAATAAGATTTTTATTTAATAAAAAATGGTTTCAAATACCACACTGTTTCACATTACACTGGTTGATTATCATTTTGTTAAGTTTTTGCTAAATATTTGCTCAGAATGTCTGAAAAGGATCTTCTGTTCATTGGACAACTTCCTGTTCCAGAGTGTGCTTTTAAATATTTGGTGATAGATTATTTGAATAATAAAGACTGTGAGAGAATAAAGACTGTGAGAGGAGAAAGATATATGCTGGTGATAACAGACAGATGGGTAGAAGCAGTATTATAGAAGCAGAAGGAGAGTGAAAGGGAAGGCAGAGCTAAAACTGAGGTCACATCCTGAGTATCAGCACCTCATAAGGGTAGAATGAAACTACATCTTGGGGAACCAGCACCAGAGAAGTTTTATTGTTTTATGATATGTTCCTGCAAATGAACCCAGTGCTGATCACTAGACCAACTGCCTAGTAGCATAGTAGTGCAAACTGGCACAGTACAACAGTGGATCGGCAGAGAGCAGGAGACACAAACCCAGGATGTCAGTTGGACGTTGGTGAACTGCTAGTGGTGCCTAATCACTATGACTATAGACACTCTGCTAGATTCTACTCCAAGTGTTGCACTGGAGACTGGTTCCTCAACCAATTCTTGCTCACTCAACTAATTCTCATCCTCCTGCTGTCTTTTCAGTTCTTGTTTCTTCTTGAGGGCTTTCCAGGAAAATCAAAAAACTTGCTGTAAATCAGTAATTTCATGAGCTATTTAAGTAGATACCCACTTCCCCTGGTACCTGTAGCTCTTAAACAACTCCAATCTGCCCAGTTCTACACCAAGCTCGATCTCCGCAATGCATATAATCTCATCAGAATCAGAGAGGGGGATGAGTGGAAGACCGCCTTCTCAACCACCTACAGACACTATGAGTATTTAGTGATGCCATTTGGTCTGGCCAACAGCCCATCCTGTTTCCAGGCCTTCGTAAATGATATGTTAAGAGACATGATTAACCGTTGGGTTATTGTTTATATTGATGATATTCTCATTTATTCAAATAGTTATGAGGAGCACGTCAGGCATGTAAGAGCAGTTCTACAAAGATTCATTAAACATCAACTCTATGCTAAGAGAGAGAGAAGTGTGAGTTCCCCCGCTATAAGATCTCCTTCCTTGGCTATGTCATCAGTCCCGGGTGCGTGGCGATGGATGACTCTAAGGTGAATGCTGTGTTGAACTGGCCCCAACCTAGAACTTTAAAGGAATTACAATGTTTCCTGGGTTTTGCCAACTTCTATCGTTGTTTCATAAGAAACTTCAGTTCTGTATCTGCTCCTCTCACCTTCATGGTAAAAAAGGCAAGTCACCGCCTTTCCTGGAATCCCTCTGCTCTAGAGGCCTTCCAAGAACTCAAACAACGTTTCACTTCTGCTCCCATACTTCATCATCCCGACCCTGAGAGGGAATTCGTAGTTGAGGTGGATGCCTGCAGTACTGGCACTGGAGCCGTATTGTCTCAGCGCCATGGTAGTCCTCCTAAGATGTTCCCGTGTGCCTTTTTTTCCCACAAGCTCAGCCCAGCCGAACAAAACTATGACGTGGGTAATCATGAACTACTGGCTATGAAAGCTGCTTTTGAGGAGTGGCGTCATTGGCTATAGGGGGCGAAGCATCCGTTTACTGTACTCACCGACCATCATAACCTGGAATATTTGCAAGCAGCTAAGCATTTAAACCATCACCAGGCTCGTTGGGTCCTGTTCTTCACCCGCTTTAACTTTAAGATAACCTACCGGCCTGGTTCCCAGAACACTAAGGCTGACGCCCTCTCTCGTCTGAATGAATCAGAACTATCCAGTCCCCAAAATGATCACATCCTGCCACCCTCCATCATCCTTGCACCGGTTCAGTGGGATATTATGACGGAGATCAATGGGGCACAACTCTGTGAGCCAGCACCTCAAAACTGCCCTCAAAACCTCACCTATGTCCTTCTGTCTCTCCAACCCCGATTACTCACCTTGGTTCACTCCACTCCCAGCTCTGGTCATCCAGGCATCACCGCCACTATTCAACTTCTGTCAAACAAGTTTTGGTGGCCCACTCTTTACACAGACACCATCCAATACATTAAGAACTGTGTAAATTGCAATGTGTCTAAGGTTCCTCATCACTCTCCAGCTGGTTTGCTTAATCCTTTACCCATTCCACAATGTCCCTGGTCTCCCATTGCCATTGATTTCGTCACTGATCTCCCCTCCTCACAGGGCCATACCACCATACTCACACTCAATCCAACGATCAGGTAGAAAGGCTCAAACAAGAACTCACCCGTTTCCTCTGCACCTACTGCCACAGAAATTAAGCTGATTGGAGCAGGTTCTTGATGTGGGCAGAGTACCATTCACCCTTGCAATGCATTCTAGGATTTCAACCACCTCTCCTCCCCTGGTCCGGTGAACCCTCAGAACTCCCAGCCATAAACTCCTGGATGCAACGCAGTGAGGAAACCTGGAACGTCACCCATGTTCATCTCCAGAGAGCCTTTAGACGCACCACTATCCAAGCCAACTGTCGCCACAGCCAAAATCCCCCTTACGCTTCTGGACAGTGGGCCTGTTTATCCACCAGGGATCTTCGTCTTTGTCTCCCCTGCAAAAAGCTCAGTCCCAGGTACGTGGGTCCATTTAAAATTGTCAACCAGATTACTCCAGTATTATTCAGATTAGAGTTGCCCTCTCATTACCGTATCTTACCCACCTTTCATGTCTCCTTGCTCAAGCCCGCTGATGATCCGAGAAGAGTGGAGGTCCTAGACGAGACCGGGGCCCAGGGTCCTCCTCCCATTATTGTGGACCGCGAGGAGGCTTACCGGGTTAACTCCATCCTGAACTTGAGATGCTGAAGTGGTCGCCTACAATACTTGGTCGACTGGGAGGGCTACGGCCCTGAAGAGAGGTCCTGGGTTACTGCAAGTGACATCCTTGACCCATCTCTCACCAACGAATTCCACCAAACTCACCCAGATCGACTCGCTTCCAGACCACGAGGTAGACCCCGGCGCCCGGTATCTCCTCACGTCAGGAGCCATTCGCAGGTGGGGGGCTCTGTCACCAACCCGGTCTCTGTGGCTCCCTCTAATCGCCATCAGCGGGAGCTCTCTCCAGAATACTAATCCCACGAACTACATTTCCCATGACCTCGTACCTGGGCCACGCCCATCTCAGGTGTCGGCCATTTTGCAATCAGTCAGAACGCTACTTATACTCACCCAGTTCAATAACTCATTGCGAAGTCTTGATTTGCCCTGGCTATCATTTCTGAGCGTTTACCCTGTGATATACTTACCTGTTTACCTACCTGGATTGTTTATCGTCTCTGATTGTTTGCCGCCTGCCTTATTGACCCCCGCTTGCCTTGGATTACTCTTGTTGTTTGCTGCCTGCCCCAAACTGTACCTGGACTCTGGTTATTCTATTTGCTCTGCCAACGTTGTTCCTGTTTGCTGTTGTGACCATTGCCTGCTTGTTTATGTTGTGTTCAAAAAAGAGCTGCACATGGATCGTAACCCTGTTCCCTGAGGGAACGAGACACTGCGTTGAAACGCTAAGGGAACGCCTTCAGCAAAACCACGCTCTGAATCACATGTGAAATCAGTCAATGGGCGCGATACATCACAGACGGGGTGACGTCACGACCAGGAAGGCTCGTGTGCAGAGCAAACCGGTAGCTTCAAAAAAAAATGAAGGAAGTGCACGCAGGGATGCCGGAAGTATGGCCTTGAGACACAGCATCTTATTCCCTCAGGGAACCACGTTCCTTTCAGAAACTTGAGCTGCGTCAAAACGCTATGGGAACGAAATGCCAACTCCTGCAGACTGAGGGGTCCCTGCCCTGTGTAAATGAGCACAGCTAGGGCAAGAGAACGAAGGTTTCCTCCACATGTCTAAGACATGGATGCAGTGTCTCATGCGGAATGGATTTCCCCTCGGGGAAAACCCCTCATGTACAGCAGGCCAAATGGAATCACATTGGACGCTGCTGTCATTAGGCATGGCAGCTGCTGAAACTGCTTTACAGTGAGTGACTGGCCTTCTTTGACTCTCATGACTGCAGTGAGGATCGACTCGATTCGGGCAGGGGACATGCATGTCTGCCTCGTGGTTGAATCCCACGCAACACCCAGATAAGTGGTTCTCTGAACTGACTGAAAGCACACAGTCCTCAAACCTGATTTGGGATACAACTTGTACAGTGAGCATCTTAAACTTCAGTTGCCTGACTGAGCGGATCAAGAGCCTTAGATCTAAAATGGGATCCAACCCCCCATTCTTCTTGGGAACTATGAAGTAGCGGCCTATACAGCCCTGACTCCCTGTGTTGGGGAGGGACCACCTCGATGGCCTTCTTCCTCAAGAGAGTGTCTACTTCTCATTCCATAACCAGAGCCTGTGCAGGGCCTACTAATGTGGGGAAAATCCCGCCGAAAGTAGGCGGGTGAGAACCAGATTGGATTCTGTATCCCTGATCTATAGTTCACAGGACCCACTGAGATACCCCTGGCAGTAGATTCCACACTGCCAGGTGGTACTTTAAGGGAATCAGCCTCTTGAGAATGGCTTCTGGTATACCCAGCATGAGTGGACGGAGCCCTGTAATGGAAGTCCGGCAGAGTGATTCCGGTCTATATTCTCTAGGGACCTCCCAAGAGGTCGCGAGCCCCCTGGGTCCACTACATGCCAGGGCAGAAGCCGAACTCATTAACGTCCATCTACATCCACTTCATCTGTGGATGAGAGGCGGAGAGTCGAGCCCTTTCCCTGAAGGGAAGAAATCGCAGAGTGGGCTTCAGAACTCAGAGAGAGAGCGAAGGATCTGGTGGGTGAGGAACGAAATAGGGCATGCCCGTCTCAATTCCCTCCAGCAGATAAATCTGAGGTGGTGACTGAGCGTGCTTCACTCCCAAACACACAACACATAAACCTAGATATTATTTCTATATTATTTCTATATGTTATGCTCGGCTGGTAAAGACTCCCTCCTCAAAGAGAGCCCACAGAGAGCGAAGCGTCCACATTGAGAAGGCTCACAATGCGGGCTGTCAACTCACTCGAGAGCTGACTGAGCATGCTTCGCTCTCAAACACACAAGACATATACAGCGTGTATCCCACCTGTAGACAGTATTTCTCTTGCGGGTGAGGAGGAACACACGGTCTAAAATGCTGAATGTTATGCTTAACCCCTTTCTCTTGTGTTTTGCTTTTGGCATTTTTAACTCTATGACAAAACAACACAGAAAAATCGGACAAACAATTCACACAGAGCGCTTTGCTGAATGACAGAAGCTGCCGGTTTGCTCTGCGCATGCGCCTTTAAGCTTCCTGGTTGTGACGTCACCCCGTCTGTGACATATCGCCCCTCTATTGGACTGATTTCACATTTGATTCAAAGCGTGGTTACGCTGAAGGCGTTCCCATAGCGTTTCGACACAACTCAAGTTCCTGAAAGGGAATGAAAGTCTTCAAAATAGGATGTGCTTAGGTAACACTATTTTGATCATTCACATCCAAACGCCAAAACGTAGCATAAATAGGTTCAATGTGTCTGTGAACACTTTAGTAATCTGATAATGTTTGTGGTGTGTTTGTTTATTTAATTATTTAAATGCAGTGATCACAAGTCTGTCTCGTTAAACTCAATATGCATGCTTGCATGGCTGCTATAACCCCATTCAAATCATTGTGAATGAAGTCTATAAAACATCTCGTTTTGCTTTTACTGAGACATGACACACCCTTCTGCCTCATTTCCCAGCTGTGACATCACCACATCTGGAACAGATCTCTGTTCTCACACCTCTCATTGCTGTGAATATTACTGGTTGTTCATGTTGCCTGGCAACAGGCTACAAACAGGAAATGACCACAGAGCACTTCCAGATACTTGTAGTGTGACGGCTTTGGTATTCCTGCTCCCATTAGCATTATAAAATGCAGTGTGTGTAGCTTTAGATAGGGCACGTCTTGGGTTCCTTGACTGTAACCCTGTTCCCTAAAAACGTGGGAACGAAATGCTGCACCTTATTGCTGCACTGTGAGCATGTCTAGACATCTCTTCAGACAAAGTTATAACCTAAAGACGCATTTGTTTCACATCAGTTTATAGCCTCTGAGGACACGCATTCCAATGATGTCACCTTCCTTGGTTATTTGAGCCTTGGTGTGTTTGACACACATGCTTCACAACCAGTCAAACAAAGAACGTTCTCCCATTAGTGTTATTAGTGTTATGAAAGACAGCATCTCTTTCCCACTTTTTCAGGGAACAAGGTTATAGTCAAGCAACCCGAGACATTTACCCATAGATAACATGTTTTATGTCATTTTTACAGCAGTTTTACAGCAATCCATCTGAGATATGTTTTTCATGCTGGTTGTGAGTGCAGTTAAGGCAGGTAATTACAAAGCAAACATTCACTTTTTTAACATGTTTTTAGCACTATAACACCAACTAATGTTTACTTTAAATACTACACAGTACACATTGCAGCCTCCATATCCTAAAGTTCCAACATGCATTGCATTGTTGACATCACATTCCCATTCTTTATACATACAAATGAATGGGGAGCTGTACTTTTTCTACATAAAAACACAGTAATGTTTAAATTTTTCATATATTGCTATATATAGCTATATTTATTGTTTATACTGTATGGTAGTATTATTTGTTTTACCATGTCCAAATAAGTTTCTGTTTTGGAGTGTATCTGCTTTAATTACTCCAAAAATATAGTCTGCCATAAATATGACTGCCAGTGCCTACTATTTGATTTGTGTTCTGACGTGCAGCATCTTAATTTTTGTATATCATTAGGTACCTCTCAACATGTCTGTTTAATTCTCTTTTTCATTGAAGACAAAATGTTTTTGTAGTCCATGTAAATAAGAACATAGGCTACATAACTATATAAACAGGCAAATAGTAGTGGGTATGCAAGCATCATCTTCCTTCACATCAAGCCTGTCTCAAAATGCACTCCTATACATGCCCTTGTGGACTTGCCATACGTTTGCACTATGTGACATCAGGAAGTGCGAGGAAGTCTACAGGGGCTGAGTGTGTAATTTGAGACAGGGCCCATGTATTTTATATTTTATATGTTGCCCGGTCCATCATGGTGGCACCATTGACATATCTTAGCAGCAGACTGAAGCAGCCAATGCACCATTTATGTATTTATATGTCCATGTGAATACACAGCAACAAACGCTAGGTCCAGCCCACTGCGCCGGAATGTCTTTTTATTTTGCAAACAAGCACGTCATTTACTCTGATTTGGCAATGTTACTAAGCCTGTCAATTAAATCCTATCAATATCCTAATTATGTTTATTACTGTTGTAAAAATTAACAATGGATAAAAACTAAATGCTTAGTATATATTAGGTTATAGATGTTCTTTATATGCATCATTAGCAGTCATATAACTCTTTATTAATTATATTGTCTTCTTTCTTGCCACTGTGTTACTTACTGGATTAGGTTGCTGGATTAAGATTATTAAAAAAAAAAAACAACCACAGTCTAATCTTAAACAGTACAAGTGTATCATTTTAATGTTTAGTGTTTTCTAAGACATATCCTTCATGATGCAATACCAAAATGTACATCTGTTTTTACATGTGCATTATATTTATTTATTTAAAAAAAAACATGGGAGTATGAATAATAAGATTACAATATCACAAAACCCCTGTAGGACAACTAGGTATTTGTTGTAGAAGAGTGTGTTTTTAGAAGTATTCCGCTTGTGTGTGCCAGAAAACAAATGTGTCGTCCAGTAAAGCTGGGATTATTAAAATGATGATATTGTAAGAGTTTAGTCTCAGTTGTAACATTACAAACTGTTGTAATGTTCAGTATGCACTGTATGAATATATATTTTAATGCACACACATAAAATAAAATGTTCTTACAGCTGCATAGTTTTTGTGTTGAACAGACCAGATGGTGATATGTTTCCTCTTTTGCAGAGAAAGTCTGCAAATAATAAACCGAATTCAATACAGGAAGTGACTCATTCAACACCCTAACCCTTACAAAAAATTCTTGGCATTTTTATTTAAAAAAATTGAGGACACATGATAATGCACTTTTGTGTCCTTGTAAACCACATATACCAGTACACACACACACACACACAATCACACTGCATCAATTGCTCCTCTTGTTTCTTCATTAGACAGTCATTGTAGAAACAGTCACAGGGTAGGACTGCAGTTTGAAATAAATGATACAAAATAAAGAAACATTGTATACAATCCCTGAAATTTGTCTCATCAAAAAACATACAGTGTGCACCTGGCTTAAGACATAAAAATTGATCTCTGATCATGTCTATAATACTTAGTGTTTTTGTTATGATTTACTCAGTGCTTTTATTTGTAGTCTTCTGCGAGTGTGTCCAGATAGTTTGTGTCTGCATAAATCAAAAACCCAGAGAAGAGGCTGTCAGTCCAGCCTGGGTCAGCAAACAGGCCATTCTGGTCCCTGTAGAAGATCTCCAGCCAAACTTCATCCTCTGGGTTCAGAAACATCACTGTGGAGCCAGATGCCACATCATGGTTGCCTGTGTTAGCATCAAAAGTCTTGATCTGGTACTGTCCATTCTGGACCAGCCCAATGGCCAGGTGTTTGTTGGCCAGAGTGATATCATAGGAAAAGTAGTAGATTCCTGGGTAAGCACAGATGAATTTTCCAGTTTCTGGGTTGTAGTGTCCACCCTCATTAAAGAGGACTTTGTTGAACTTGATTGGTGTTTGCTCAGTGGGATAGCTACTGGTGATGGCTACAGAAAAGGCGGATTTGGGAACCAAACTTCCACATTTGCAGATGCCTGGTGCTCCTGGAGGGCCACGCTGACCCTTGTCACCTTTCTCTCCAAGATGTCCTGGAGCACCAGGAGGTCCTGAATCCCCAGAATCACCCTCAGGGCCACGTTTCCCAGTTAGACCTCTCTCTCCGCGCTCCCCAAGCTTTCCAGTTGGCCCAACTCTTCCTTTGATTCCTGAAATAAACACAGGGCCCTTAAAGATGGTATTTGATTTTTATGGGATTGAAAAAGTTCGAATGCAATGATGATCTTTCCGGAATGCAGATCATAGGACATGAAATATGTCTTCCAGTGTTAAAACATTCACTCCACAAGCTGTTACCTACCTACCTACCTTAAAAGACTATATACATATTTGTTTCCATATGTGTGTGTCTGCCAATTTTTTTTTTTAATTTCAATGTCTTGATTGGATTATTTACAAGAACACAGATGTACAACAAAACATTCACACAAATATAGGTTGATCTTAAAGCAATTCTTTGCATATCTGGAAAATACAACATGGTAAAACGCATCACAAAGCTACATTTTTTAACATATGCATAAAGTCTGGTCTAGTATGTAGCATGTTCTCTCAAAGATGTTGAGCAAGACTATAAATGGCAAAATCAGTTATCAGCCAGTGTCATTTTCTGAGACTAAAACTGTCCAGACTAGAGAACTCTTAACCATTTTGTAGTCAATTATAGTTGCAAATATGGTTATAATACTTGCAAAACATCCTGGATAATTTTTGCCTGAGAAACTGTGCAACTAGTCTAGATTGTTTTTCTACCTGGATCTCCTTTTTCTCCTTTTTCTCCCTTCCGTCCATCCCTCCCATCTCTTCCTGGGATACCAACATGGCCATCTTCGCCTCTAGGCCCTGAAGGGCCAGGCTTTCCTTGTTCCCCTGGCAACCCTGGAATGCTGCAGATAAATTGAGGTGGAGCTCCTTTGGTTCTGGCCTCTAGCAGCTGACCAATTATGCATTGAGAGAGACAAACCACGCCCACAATACCCCACATCCTTTAACCTAATTACAAAACATAAAAGCAAATACTAAGCAGAAATTGAATTGAAATGCTATGTTTGTTAAAGAATTGTTAAACTATTGTTTTTGGCTTAAGCAATTGATATGTCATGTATTCATATAAACAGACAGATCAGAATATTAAATTCAAATATGATGGCACGTAAATAACTTTGAATCTCATTTCATATTGTCATTCAGACTTGAATTATGGCACAACAGTCATATGGGCTACACTAGCCCTTTAATACTGATCACACACAAACCCTGATATATACTTAAAGAGGTCTTAAAGCTGTCTTGTAAATGGTATGTAAATGTCAGTAAAAACACATAGGAACATAGAAAATATGTACAATGAAATCCATTAGGCTAAAAATAAATTATTCAGACTATACTGGAAAAATACAGAAAGTTTTACGACTTTGAAAATGTAAAACAAAGAAATGTTATGATGTAAAATAAAGAATAAATATTCATGCTTCCGTGATGCTCTCTGGAAAGTGTTTCATTCATTCCTTGTGGAGTGACTATATGAGTGAATTATGGAGAGAATAGTGAAAGAGGGTATAGGAGGCTATTTTGGACACAGCCTATGTTCTCTATGCATTGTCACTCCATACTCCAGTTCAGTGGGTGGTGGTAATGCACCAGAACCGGGATAGGAATAAAGGCATGCTCATCTCGCAGAGCATTTGATTGGACAAAAATCTGTTTCTGATCTGAATGAGTCATCTATATTTTGGTCTACTTTGGACCTTGAAGAAAAACACTATACATTTTTCATTTTGTTAATTTGTAAGAGTACATTAGCTTTAACAGACAACAACAAAAGGCTTCAAAAACTTTGTTTTTATAGTTACCCCTTTTTACACTGCTAAAAAATAAAAGTAAATCTTCACCTATCCACATACAATAAGTAAAACAGCAGTAAAGAGTCTCAACTGTTCTCTCTTAACAAATGTATCATCACAAAGAAAAACATGGCACCCTGGCAAAATGCCATTAACATCTTGGACAAATGTACTGTGGACAAGTAAATCAATCTCCAAAATTAGCATCACAAAAAAAGTCACAATATTAATGTAATGCAATATAGAAACTGTTATACTCTCCAATGCAATGTAAGCTCACAATTACTGACAATTAAATAAAAACAAACAAGAATTGTAACTTGCCAGTGGTTTGCAAGTTATAGGATTGTATTCGTCGCCTTGGTTTATTTTTATGATATCCTCTGCCTGGTTCCTAAGACCTGAGTTGTTTCTATTATTGGATTTCAAAGGCTTTTGTCATTCATTCCATGTATTCTTCTTCGATGCTCTGGTTTTTGTACATCCATGTGTAAGCCAAATCTTTGCAGCTGACACGGCAATATGAAGCAACTCTCCCTGTACTTCTGTAACACGCTCTCACTTATCTTCTATTCTCATGAACAGTTGTCTCTCTCTCCTTATCTCCATTTATCGCAGTGTTTCTGAATGCTTGTTTTCTGTTTGTAAGATATTTGCAGTGATCTCTCTGTCTTTTTGAAAAACAGACTATGAAAGAATTTAAACACCCACTTTAGGGACACACCTCTGAAGTTCCAAGACAATCATCCGTTGCATACACGCTAACACAACTGAACACATTTTATGTCACAAATTTATATCAAAATACTATCTTTTTATATGTTTAAAATGAACAGTTTACCCAATAATAGGCTTCAGCAGAGGGGAAAATTATTAGTTAATAATCATGTATTTGTTCTCTTTCTCATTTACATTTAGGCATTTAGCAGACGCTTTTATCCGAAATTTCATTATTTACGGCGCTTTTTAACACTGTAAATAACAAGCTGCATATAACCTAAAAATATGAGTGAGAAAATATTTTTAATTAGAGTGAGAAATCAATCAAGAGTGATAAAACAAATGTATCTACTTTCATATTCCAGATAAAATAATTGATCTCCCTATCACTGTTTAGCTACAGGTTTGCTACAAGTTTGCTAAATTACAATTCCAAATAAAATGCAAATCTACAAAATTAAAAGTTATTCAATGATTCATCAAATTATGAAAAAAAAAATGCTTAAACTAAAGCTGCAGCATAGCTGACACACAAACAGCATTTTAACAGACAGGTATTTTCATCCATCTCATTGTTTGACATTTTGGATCTTTGAAAATGCAAATCATAAACCTTTTAGCACAGTTATTCACTTTAATCAAAAGTGATGTTTTGTTCATGTCTTGTTCTGCACATTATCAATAATTGGGGTTGCATTAGAATAAGAGATTGATGTTTGATACATAAGTCAGAAATTGCTCCCCCTGCTGGCTGATGAAGTTTCTGCTGAGGTCCAGCTCATTCAAAGAGGACTGCCCACTAAGAACTGAGGCCAAGTACTGGCAACTGTTATCAGTGAGTGAACAGCTGGATAATCTGCTCAGAACAAAAAAAAGTGAATGAAATAAACAACAACAAAAAAGTTTATATCATTTTGGCTTTAACCCAAAAACAGTGTTTTGAATCAATTTCCAATTACACAAATGTGCTTTCAGAGGTATTGCGTTTTTAAAATACCAATAAATATTGACAACAATAATTATCATAGAACTTTGTCAATGGTTTGATATATTTAATACATTACCATTTTGTTAGTTAATGAATTGTTTTGTGTTGTTTCAGAATTGATTTATGGCTTATGTTTTTCTGAATATTTTATTATAGGCTGTTTAGTAGCAGGCTACATTGTACATGTTTGGGTCATGTTCTCACAGAAAGTGTGTGTTCAATGTATGTTTTTTTACTGTACAATAATAGTGACAATGTTCAATAGGTTTTTGTTGTAGCCCAAACTTTATAATATACTTCTACACAAAAACTGACTTTCAAAAATAAACTTAACTGACTTTCAAAAACAATCTTGAGAAAAAATTACTAAATATATGAGTATATAAATATATGAGTAAAACATATGACAACCAAGCCTGTGTCTATCTTGTGTGAATGTATATGGTTTATGATGATTGATCTTACTTTAAAATCTTTAGTGCACAATTGCTCTCCTGTAGTCCATGACAAAGTAATTGTGTGCCTTTATCTTTAAGGTTGTTGTTGCTAAGATTCAGCTCTTTCAGGTTCAAGTTTTGGCACAGAGCTGTGGTGAAAAAGTCACACACTTCTTCAGTGAGATCACAAGAGTCCAGACTGCATGGAAGATACAAATTGGAACAATATTCATATATATTATTATTAGCACTTGCTATTTATTCTATACATCATTGTTGGAGTTTTAGGGCAGTCCTAGTCTGAGGACTTTAATTATATCATTTATATCTATAATTTATATCTAATATATCTAACCTGTATCTAAAATTAGAGTCCAAGCCTCTACTTTTTTATTTCTTTGTATCCAATTGTCTTTCATTCTCTTACATTGTATAATTGCAAATCCCTTATATTCCTGTCCCATAAGATTTTTTTCACCATGTACGCTGGAACAGCACATCTTGCCTAATAATACCTTTTATGTTAATTGACTACACATTGCATAGTTTTATTCATATACCTTGCACATACTATTTGCAATAATATCATGTCTGATAATTTTTCTAGTTTTTTTTGTTTTTTAGTATATCTCAGGGCAATGTAACATTTTAAAAAGCACTATATAAACAAAATTGAATTTAATTGAATCTGAAGAGGCTTTCCACCAGAACAAAAAATATTTTTTGTAAAAGAAATCACCTACTCTACCTTGAATTGTCTGCTTTATAACTATTAAGTGATATTTCAGATAGAATCATTCAGTTTTGCCTCTCCAATGTTCAACATTGTTAAACATTTACTGACCACAGTTTTTCGATAGCACAGCTCTTTTCCTCAAGGACTGAACACAACTGCCCTATTCCAGAGGACCCAGGGGTGTTTTTGCTCAAATCCAGCTCTTTCAGACTGAAAGGGTTTGATCTCATACCTGAAGCCAGATATGAGAAACCCTTACTGGTCAGACTGCAACATGACAACCTGTAAAAGATAACAAACATTCTGAATCTGTGTTATTTAGCACAGCATTCAAGTAATATAAAATTAATAGAATGAAAAATAACCTTAATTTCTTAAGTTTACAGAGTGGATTCGCCAGTGAGTTCATAAGGCGCATCACCCCTATATCCTGCAGCTTATTATCAGACAGATCCAGAGCTCTGAGGCGAGAATGCTCCAGACAGAGACCACAACTTTGAAATGTCATATTGCATCTCTCTAATCTGGAAAAATAAATAAAATTCTAGTGAGCTGAAAATCTTACATCACTGCAATCATTTTAAGATCATCCATTAAAAGGTTAGGAGACATTTTTATATGGCTAAGCTTTAAGTATATATCAAAAATCCACTGTATTAAAATGATGTAACACAAATTTGGAGATAATAAATGAAATGTAGAAATGTTTTCATTATTTTAAAATGAACTGTCTAAGGACAGAGACCCCAAAGTGCCATGACAGAAGCTCTACTCTATGAATGTGTCAAGTTTCTTTTTATACAGTTCTCAGGGGGATCCATAGACTCCCAGTAAGAAAAATAAGCAATAAATACAACAGTTACCTACAAGTCTTTTGAAAGTAAAAAAATAACATTTTTCACAGTCAAGTTTGTTACACACCTACCTCAACTCCTCAAGGTTACAATTTGGGTGTGCAAGTAAACTAGGAAACACCCCGACTCCCAAGTCCCAAAGTTTATTTTCACTCAGATCCAGACTTTTAAGGTTGCATGGTTTTGAAGTCAGAGCAGAGGCAAGGAAAGCACAGGCTTCCTTTGTAATCCCACAGTTTGAAAGCCTAAAATTGATTTTAAACAGCTCTTAAAAGATAACAAAGAAAGTTAACGAAGAAAAGATGTATTTAGCAACACGTTCATGTCTTGTGGTTTAAGCAATTTAGGAAAAGGGGTCTGCACTTTTAGAATGTCCAACTTATACCTAAAGAAAGGCTATGTGACTGCAAGAATGGATAACTACATTGAAACTCCACTAAAAATATATAGTACTTTGTGTACCATGTTGTGATGTCACATAGTTTCCAGCTTCATATCATCAAAGATCATGTAATAGGTAAAAGTGCCACAGCCGCAGAGTGCCACAGGGCCCAGTGCTCAGCTGCTTTTCACCCTGTATATGCTACTACTTAGAGCAATTATTAAGAGACATGGAATTCATTACATCAAGACTAGATTATTGTAATGTCTTACTGGGTGGTTGCCCTACAGATTTAGTACAAAAACTCCAGCTGGTTGAAAATGCAGCAGCAAGAGTTCTTACAAGAATTATGAAGAAGTACAAAAAAGTATGACCATATTAGCTGGCTTCTGTCACTGACTGCCTATTAAGCATTGCATAAACTTCTATAAAAGTTTCTAACTTTTATAAACTTCTACTAAATTTCAATTTCGAAAGAATTTCAAAATCATACTTGGCCCCCAAACTCTGGAACAGTTTTCCCGGTGATGTCCAGGAGGCAGATACACTCTGTCAGTTTAAATCTAGATTTAAGACCGATCTCTGTAATCTAGCCTACACACAGTTTTATAGTTTAATGACTAGTCTATACCCAAGTCCACCCTTAACCCCATGAATTGCCATGAGATTGTGTTGAAACTAAGTTTACTGCCAAAATCAGTACATATACAGACCTAAGAGTCTCCAGCCTACAGCAAGGTAGTAAACCCAGAAGCCAGGTGGCTGCCTCATTTCCAATGTTATTGTAACTTAGGTCCAGCTCCTTAAGATGTGATGGGTTTGCCATAAGAGCAGAAGTGAGATCTGAACAGCTGTTTCTCCTGAGTCCACAAAACTTCAGTCTACAACAATAAATTTGAGTGGAATAATCATTTACAAATTACATTCTGATAATGTCAAATGTGTAATAGGTTATAACAATGTTCTTTACTTTACTGTCTCTAGTTTGCAATGTGGACTCCGCAATCCAGAACAAAGATGTTTGACTCCTTTATCTTGAAGGTCATTGAAGCTCAGGTCCAGATCTCTCAGAACATTGGGATTTGATTCAAGAATAGAAGCTAAGGCTGAACAGCATGCTTTTGTCAGGTTGCAATTGGACAATCTAGGAATTAAACATATATCTTACCATAAACAGAGCCTTATCTTAAATAAATGTATCATTGATGTTTATTGCAGTGGAGAATTGGTGGTACTTACATGGCAGTTCGACTGGCCTTGATAACAGGTTGAAGCTTTAAAAGACAAGCATCTGATTTAAAAAATTTGCTCAAGTCAAAAATTTCCAGTCCGTTATCACTTGTGAGCAACACAAAAATCAAAGCTGACCACTGTGCATGTGAAAGTACCTCTGATGAAAGTCTTCCAGAGTGAAGGTACGTTTGAACTTCTTTGACAAGAGAATGGTCATTTAGTTCATTGAGGCAGTGAAAAAGATTGATGGATCTCTCTGGGCTAAGACCTGCTCCAAGCTTTTCCTTTATGTATCTAACTGTGTCTTCATTGTTCTGTGTGCTGTCTCCTATTTGTATTGGAAGGTGATGAAACAAGGTTTCACTGCGCTCCTGTGAAAGGCCAAGGAGGAAGCGAAGGAAAAGGTCAAAATGGCCACTCCTTGACTCTAAAGCCTGGTTTATAGCACTCTTATGTAGATCAAACAGAGATGATGTCACACAAAGCTCTCTGAAATCTGTGTCTTGGGTTGGTTTTTTTTGTTCATTACTAATGGACTTTTGAGTTGTAAACCAGTGAAGGTGAACAAATAAAGCTGCAAGATACTCCTGGAAACTTAAATGCACAAAGCAATAGACTTTCCTTTGATATAATCCAAATTCTTCCCTGAAGATCTGGGTGCACAGCCCTGAGTACAGTGATGCATCTTTGACGTCAATGCCACACTCTCTCAGGTCTTCTTCGTAAAAGATCACATGACTTTTCCTCAGCTGCTGAAAGGCCAGCTTTCCAAGCGAAAGAATGTTCTCTCTACTCAAGTGTGGATCCGATTGTTGTCGTTCCCTATATTTATCATTCATCTGTAATGTCTGGAAAATCAGGAAGTGTGTATACATCTCAGTCAAAGACTTGGGGATTTGTTGACTCTCTGCTTCGCTCAACATTCTCTCTAGAACAGTGGCTGAAATCCAGCAGAACACTGGTATGTGACACATGATGTACAGACTTCTTGAGGATTTGATGTGTGTGATTATTCTGTTAGCCAGACTCTGATCATTTATTCTCTTCCTGAAATATTCATCCTTCTGAGGATCATTAAATCCTCGTACCTCTGTCACCTGGTCAACACACTCAGAAGGAATCTGGCTGGCTGCTGCTGGTCGAGAGGTGATCCAGAGGAGAGCAGAAGGAAGCAGATTCCCCTGGATGAGGTTGGTCAGAAGTTCGTCCACTGATGCTGTCACAGTTATATCAAAGCACCTCTTGTTATTGCGAAAATCAAGAGGTAGTCGACACTCATCCAGTCCATCAAAGATGAATATGACTTTGTAATTTTCAATGTTTGAAAGTTTTAACCCATTGATTTCTTTGAAGAAGAAATAAATAAGCTGCTCCAATGTGTACTGTTTGTTGCTGATCAAATTCAGCTCTCTGAATGGAAATGGAAATAATAAGTGAACATCCTGATTTGCTTTACCTTCAGCCCAGTCCAGAATGAACTTCTGCACAGAGACTGTTTTCCCAATTCCTGCAACTCCTTTAGTCAGCACAGTTCTGATGGTTTTGTCTTGTCCAGGTAAGGCTTTAAAGATGTCATTGCATTTGATTGGTGTTTCCTTTGTCTCTGGTCTCCTAGTTACTGTCTCAATCTGTCTTACTTCATGCTCATTATTGACCTCTCCACTCCCTCCCTCTGTAATGTACAGCTCTGTGTAGATCTTATTAAGAAGGGCTGGATTTCCTTGCTTAGCAATTCCTTCAAATACACATTGGCTCCTGCCCTTCAACCTGGACTTAACCTTTTGCTGACATGTAGAAAATTGATCTAAATTAAAGAAAAACAAGTTGTTATGCATAGTGAAATTACTTTCTTATTTCCTGTAAATTATATTTGAAAACTGTTCTGCCCATACAAATATACTAACATTCAACTAGTTTGTTGATGAGGATGTGCTCTTTCATGCTCTTCAGGATATGTATTGTTATCTTGAATGCTGCTTCTTTGGCTTCAAGAACATTCTCTTCTTCCTCTGGTTGATCTTCATCATCCTCTGAGGGATCTGAATTTAAAATCCTACTGATTTTCCTCAACTCCTTCTTTACAAAAAAGATGACTTTCTTTTCAAGTTGCTGAGGTAAAATAAAAAAGAATAAATTAAGAAAAAAGAAAAAATACATTACAAAATTGGATATTTTTAAATGTTTTTTGCAGTTAGTGTAATTTAAAAAGAGCACAATTAGCTAACCTTTAATATATCAGGAATAATTGATTGTTGTTTTGGGATAGGATGGCTGAAAAATCAATACTAATTAATATTAATTAATAAAAATAAACAGAATTAATAATAATTTGATTATGTTATATGAAGGATTAAGTCATCAGGCAAAATAAATAATGAATACTAAAAGGGCCAGTCATAACCTTTGCTGAGTGGGAGAAGCAGCCATATTGAAATTATCTGGTGTATCTATTGACCATTTGCTTCGAACAGACACACAGCTGTCAGTAGAAGCACAGAGTTTCTCTGTCTGGCAACTTTATATACAACAGAACATAACATAGTTAAAAACAGGTCATTATATAATAAGAAGGTTATCATAAACTGCAAATGGTGTTATAAAAAACACCATAAAATCCACTAACAATATTTAATTCATCAATAACTTTTATAGTCCCAAATTACCATAAATAACATACATAAATTTACATTAAAACTTACATATTACATTAGTAATTTACCAGAGAAGCACACAGCCCAGCATTCCTTGGTGTTAATTTAGACTCAATGTATAAATGTGTATTACCATTGATCTCCCTGGAATTTAACTGGAGGGTCCATTGACGCCTCACTCCTCATGGAAACACAGCTGGAGAACACTGGAGAACCGACTCTCTTCTGCTGAACAACCTCAACACTAGATAACAAACGCCAATCAAGCTATAATACTGCATAAAATCAATCAATGAAATATATATTTAGATCACAATCTCTAAAACAACTTCCTAAATGAAATAACAAATTAAACCACATACCTTTCAGCTTCATGAAGTGTTTGGGCTTTCACAGGTGAGCAGCCTGTGGTCTTCTTCCACATCTGATACATCACCAGTGTCACACATGGTAGTGCTTTTTCACACACTGATATACTGTAAATAGATGGTATTAAATGTTTTCAGGGCTGATTTTTATGGGCTGAACCAGCAGAATCCAGTCAGTAATTAATCATCAGCAATGTCTGGCAGAGAACACACAAAGATCCCAAATCACAATTTCCAAATTTTAAAATCAATATTTACACAGTGTATGTTGTTTTTAAATATATATAAAAACTTTATAACTGAATAATTTTTAAAGCCATACTATTTTTCTTGTCTTCTGACATAACAAAATAACTAAACAAAAAAATCAATAACTAAAATATATATTGCCATTTATCTATTTGTATGATAGCTGTGTAAAAAGAGGGTCAATGTACCTGAACAGAATGAATTTGTTGGGGCTTATTTTGCAAATATATTCAACTGTCTGTATGTAAAACTTTAAAGGGAAATGAGATGCTGTACCAGGCTTGATGCTTTGGGGAACGCGCTTTAGGTGTGCTCAAGTCTAAACACGTGTAAAATCATGCCTACATTTACATTTGGCCATTTAGCAGAGGCTTTTATCCAAAGTGACTTACAAGGTGAGGAAAACAAAGAAGCGATAAATCGTAAGAAGGCAATAACATTGGCCTACACAGTTACAATTTTACCCAGAGTACAACATTTTTAAGCTTGATAGATGTGACACCTGTTGGGAGAGAGAAGAAAAGGTTAGTTTTTTTTATTCATACTTGTGTCAGGTATTAGGAATGGGCTCTAATGCCCAAAAGTTGACACTAAGGTTGCGTTTACATAGGCACAAAAAAATCCAAAAATCCAATTTTTTCATATCCGTTCTAAGCCACTTCCAAATGTGGAATTTAATTTAACTTTGGCTATAACGTTACTGTTCCACAACTGATTGCGTTGAACGTTATCATTTTGCAAATGTACCGAACCACGATGCAGTGCCAGCGCAAAATAAAGCGCATTAAAGCCAAATATTAGTAGGCTAAAGGAATATAAGGAGTTGTCATGTCACAGATGTGAAAAGCATTAAAGTTGTCTTTATGATGGCGGCATTAAAAACACTTTTGTTTTTTGTCTAATTAATTGCTGTTGGGTGTACTTTTGCCAACTATTGAACAAAATAATTAGCAATTTGATGATCAATCATGTTGCTCATATTAGTGAATGACTGGAATCTTTTTGGCCCGGAGATTAATGTAAACGTGCATTAGATACGAGCCCTGTCTAATGTAAGTGTAAACAGATGTGACAAAAAATCACATCACAATTACAATCACTGATGTGGACTTAAGATCGCATTTGATCATTAAGACTTGCAGTGTAAATGCAGCCTAGGTCACAGGCCTCATAGCCCAGGGTAAAAGCATCTGTGATCCAGTGAGATAAGGGCTGTTTTGTGACAGCATTACCTCAGTAGTGGCCACCGAAACAGACTAAGAGGTCTTACACCACTGGCCTGAGCGGTGGACATAGGTCCTTAAAGCTCTAACTGGACACAGTAGGGCTGTCACTTTTGAGAAAATTCGAAATTCGAACAGATATCAAATATCAAGCAATGCATTCGAATATATTCGAATATCTATGAGCCTCCCCCCCTTCCCCCTCAACCCAAAAACACTGTAATGGAGATTCAATCACAAATGTATTAACAGTCTGTTAATCTGACATGTTGGCTAACTAGTACAACAATAGAACTCTGGATAAAGTGCAGCTCTCTTCACGTTCATAACTGCAAGGCACACGCCTAGGCGTAGGTATGTACATGTCAACATTTTGATTTAATATATGACAAAATGAGACAAAAACTGGACTTGGATGAACGTAAGTAAACCATCTACGGCCTAGAACCCACAATAATTGTCCCCTCAGGCTGGCAGTTCTGTGCGTTATCTTTCATTTTCGAAAAAGGGTAAGCAATTGGCTTATTTGCTTGATATTGTAGCCTGCACTACAATACGTTTAGAGCGCCCGCTACTGGATGAGATGGCAAACAATTAAAGAAAAACCAAACAGTCTATTCATGGACTGTAAAAAATGCGCTACACACGGCACTTTAAAAACCGAATAGTTTATTTATAGTTCGAATACGGATAATTCACAACATATTCAAATGCATATTCGAATATTGAATAAAAAGTGACAGTCCTAGGACACAGTAAGTGAAGCCTTTCCTGCTTCAGCGACTCAAACTTTGGAGGACAGAATGGTTGAAGTACCACCGGGTGACCAGCCGCAGCAGATACCAAAATATACCAATTATAACCTTTGCTAAGTGGGAGAAGCCGCCATATTGAAATTATTTGGTGTATCTATTCACCATTTGCTTCGAACAGACACACAGCTGTCAGTAGTTTCTCAGCCTGGAAACTTTATATACAACAGAACATAACATAGCTAAAAACAGGTCATTTACATACAGTACAATGAGGTCTATATCCCTTGGGAATATAGTCTGTCTAGGGTGCAAAATGGCCTTAGGCTTTTGGCATCACAGATAATGAGACACCAAAGCCTTCTGCCTGAGACAGAAGATAGCTCTGGACTGGGAGCTCGGCCGCGTCTGCACCATGACATCCAGCTCCTCTGTGAGGCTGAACCAGAGGGGGCAGTGTTTTGACTTTTTGGAGGCAAACAGATCCACTTCCACTCGGCCATACCTCTCCCAAATGGACTTCATCACTCATGAATTGAGCCTCTATTTCAAGAGCCTCAGCCCCTGGACCCAAGGTAAGAAACCATAGTCTGAGCCAAGGTATGAAGTATAGGTTGAACCACAGGTGCCACTAAAGCAGCCATAGAATGGCCGAGATATCTGTGGCTCGGTGAAGCTTCTGAACCACATCCTGTTCTAATACCTAATCGTGGTCCAGGTCTTTAAACAGGTCAGCCTGGCATTGAACCCGACGTGCGAGGTGCAGCTGTCCGAATTAAAGAGAGTGAATTAAAGAGAGGGAGGTGGGAGCGGAGCATCTTCAGTGGAAGAGATGTTGATGTCATTGCTGTCATTGACATTGATGTCATTCAGCTCTCGAGCGTGCTCCACTCCCAAACAAAACGCACACATATCATGTGTCATCTGCCGTGATATAGCATAGACAGAGAAACTTTTTAGAACTCATATTTTTTATTTATCTTTCTTAATACTAGTTGCTAGCACTATTAACGTGCAGGCAAACGTGCTTCCTGAAAACAGAAGCTAATGATGTTTTTACTTTTGTTTTAACAGAAGCTGATGAAGTTTGACTTTTTAAAGGCCAGCAAAACGTGTGACGCGTGACGCTATGCCACACGACCTTGACCTGCCTAAACATAGGTCTGATTTTACATGTGTTCAAACTCAGGCACGCCTTAAGCGTTCCCTATAGCATCAAATATTTTCTTAGGACAAAGAAATAAACCTTAACATATTCCTGTGATCTTCTCAATCAGAAGGGATTACAAATTTTTGTTCTTTAAAATACTGTTAGAGCAATTAATTTTTATGGCCTTTCCAGTAGTTTCCTGCTAATAATTGGATAAGAATAAATTTACAAACTTAAGAATAAGTTTAGCTCACAAATAGCTATTCCCTGTCGGTAAAACAGTATATATGTTTTAATTAAAGCAACAATTACATATTCACATATTCACAATTACATAATCACTAGAACTTCCTGAGACGTTCGGCCTTTTATTGGATTCAAAGACTTATGCCTGAAAATCGCTTTTCCATATAGTGCTTTTCTAGTGGTTTTCTGCCAAAATAATTCAATATTTAAGATTGACCACATTTACATTCATTTGATGCTGCAAAAATAACATGATATATGTTTAATATTTGAAACTTACCTTGTTTTTGTTCGTGTTTTAGAGCTGCAATTAACAACGCATTTAACTGACGATATGGCACTACCTGTAGTTTCGGTTTCAAGGACTGAAATGGTGTCACGATTACGTGGACATCACGTGACCTGCTGCGGAGGCTTGGTTGTGTTTAAA